>BGPR01002110.1:73959-99207 GCA_013235015.1 Araneus ventricosus
GAAAATCGTTTAATGACTCAATTTTAAATCAGACTTCCTTTCCTTCAGCAGAGCATCAAAATTATTTTATTTGAAATTATAAAAATAAGTCTGCAAGTAATATCATTTGATAGCAGATGCTAGCACTGTTAAAAGATCTATAACTGACAAAAGATCAGTCGCAACAAGAGGATATACATAATATTACTGATTTCTGTTTTGCATTTTTCCAATGATTCTTTCAAGAGGTCTTAAAAGAATATTTCTCTTTCAACAATGCAATACATTCTGACGTATTTGCAGAGTCATCTTTGAAAATGTATGAAATTTGCTCAAATCTTGTTTGAAGTGCTTCAGAAGGGAACTCTGTTTTATTATTTTCTAAACCACTTTTATTATAAAAGGTCATTTCCTTCGATAACAAGCAATGCCTTTGCATTATGAAATTAGCTTGAATGCCAACTTGGCACCATTTTCTTGAAGCACTTATTGTCTTTATCTAAAAAATGAAAACATAGTTTGATTTTTCTGTCTGGTCAGTAAGAGACCTCAGTTGATAGAGGAGGTCTAATCACGCTTTACTGTACAGAACTAAAGAACAAAATTCAATATTGCATAGAATTGTATAAAAAGTATATATTGCATCTACCGACTGAGAGTTCTTTAACATGCGAGATGCAATTTTTTTGGTAGAAAATCAATGATTCATTTCTTTTATGATAAATTGTCAAGTCCCTTTAAAAAAAGTCAAAAAGACAGCACCTGTGAATTCTTGTGGAACTGCTACAATACCCAGCTTTTTAAGTATAAATTTCTCAATTTGCTTAATTTTATTCAAAATTATATAAAATTTTCTTCAAACACTCTATATAATCAAAGAACTCCCAGAAGTATTCTATGTCCACAATGTCATCTTTCTCGTATTCTTGATCTATATAAGCACTACTTCTTCATCAGTTTCAAACGTGACCTTTTTTTACGTTGCCAGCTATATCTCCATTAGTGCTTATTCAAGACCAGTCTAACTCAGACTCTGTATCACCACAAACAAGTCTGCCTGTTAAGTAAAATGTCTGAGCTAAAAGATTCTTGTAAAAATGCATAAAATTTAATATCCAAATACTTAATTAATTATGATATTGTACTTTCTTAAAATAGCAGTATTTGCTACATTGCAGATTTTTAATAAAAAAAAAGGCAACCTGTATTTTGTCTGGTCTCATAGCTTCGTATTAATTTTCAATGATTTTATACTTTGAACTTATTATATTTTCTGAACTCTAACAATTTCATGATTGCCGGGATGAATTTTGGATTGATGGATGTCTCTGCTGTTCTTTTTTTAAAATTTGCTTTTTAGTAAAAAAAAAAAAAAGCATCCATAGCTATCATAAGAGAGTGGCAAAGGAAATTTGGATTTATTAAAATCCATCACAATACACTGTACGCAGTATAGAACTGAGTTACTGGAAACTATTTTCTGTAAAATAAGGCATATGAGGGGTTTTCATCTAAACTGTTGTGACTTGAACAAATCAACTTATTCAGATTATAATTATCTCAGATCTGTTCCAATAGATCTTCTCAAAGAATATCCACCTCTGACAATTTTTCAGTCAACTTCAAAATTACTATTTTCTTGTATTATTTAGTGAAAAATCCTCATGTTATTTAATGTTTGTTCAAATTTCTTTAGATTTTATTCTCATATTAGCTGATTAACCACATTGTTCAGTTGAAAATACTTTCATGTTCGATATGGTTAATGTGAAAATTATTTTGCATATAAAATACTATAATGCACAAAAAAGTAAAATAATATATATAATAAGAAAATTATTCTAAAATTCAATGAGCAAAATGCTTTTAATAAAACAAACTGAAGTGAAATTTTCAGACCTAATGCTTAAGGCGAGTTTTCATTAAAAAAAATAGCAAGACCATTCACCATACCTGACAGATTTGCAAATTAATAAGAAACAAACTATTAATTAATTGTGATGCAATTTCAACTGAACTTTTCCTGATGTTTCATAGTATTTGTGGTCAAAATTAAAAGAAACTCATTGCATAGTTTCGATTATCATGCCAGCTGCACACGTTGAAGTTTTCTTCTTGAAAAGAAAAGTATCCAAAGGAGGACCCGCCTTTGACCTTACAGAGTCGGTACCAATGTCGCATTGACCATGATAGAGAGACTTTCATTGCGGTGGAGTTGCAATTTTTTTCTACACCAAATAGGAATCGCCATCAGTTTTAGATTTCTGTAACATGGAAATGTTTCACTTTTGTTACATTATTGTTTAGTGTCTACATATGCCAGTGATGAATTCATTGCACAAACCTTCTTTACGCCCATAGTATGTATTTGCAAACAAAAATTTGAAGACTAGTCATTAGTTTGGGTTCCCATAGCTCATGCAATGATTCAAAAAAAATGGCATTTCAGTTTTATTTATATAGACTTAAATAGATAGTGCTGAGATATTGAAGGATCGTATTTTTCTTCAGTCGCTGAAATATCACTAACTGTGACTCTGGATACTAGGGGATGACAGCCTTTTCCGCTTTAGATCCCAAACAAAACCAAACTTCGTACAAATATGATCGGTATGCAGTTTTGAATTTAAAGCAATACGTAACTGAACGAAGCACGGCACTATATTTGCAATATACATAATTAGTAGGATTAAATTAAATTACCCTATCCATAATCATACACTCAAGATACAAAAGAAATTTTATTACTCATTAAAACAATATGGTATGTCCTTATAGAAAGACATTTTATAGGTAAATACAATGTTGCTGTGAAATTAGTCAACATGTGTGTTATTTTGAGATATTTTTAAATTATGAAAATCAGTAGATTTATGAAAAAGATAAAAATGTTAAAAACGTAAGTATAATAACAAATATAAAAGAAAATATAAAAATCCTTTTTTTGGATTAAAAAAAATCTTTAATTCAACAATATCGTTTCTACTTTGAAAACAAAACTATTTTTTAAAATTTTTTATCTATTTTAAACGATTAATAATCCCTAAGAAATTCAAATTTCAACACCGGCTAATCTCTTAATAATCATTTAAAAACATGCATGTTAAATGAAATGAAAATAGAATTTTAAATAATACCGAACAAGAGATGAATAATATTTATAATTTAATAAAGGAATAAAGAATGAGAAACAATTTATTTTAAGGATAAAAGAATATTTATATAAAAAGAATATTCATCAAAGAAAGAAATCGAATTAAAAAAAGTGAAAAGGGACAAATTTTATATAAAAAAAATCATTCCATGTTTCAAGTTAGAATAGCTCTATAATTTTTTTACTCACGTTTGTAACTAACTGAACTTTTCCTCCGGAAATTTCATATATTTGAAAAGCTCCATCTCCTTTTGGATGAGTCCCAAGTGAGACAAATTTTGTACTCACCGGTATCCATCTAGTGTCAAAAACTGTGTAGTTTAAAGATACATCTGCGTGAAGAATTATTTGCGGTTTATCCATTTTTAAAATATAAAAAACGAAAGAAGTGAAAACTGTATACCCCTAAAAAAAGTTTGTGCGGAACTGAAACTTTTGTTTATGTACAAGAATCTTAACACATGAGCCAAACAGGATCTGTAGAAAGTCTTGCTCTCTTCTCTAACCAACCACAAACCATATCCGCTCCCAAACAAAGGCATGCGTATGGACGAGTTTTCTGGTTTGTTTACAGGCGTGAACTACGTATTTCCGGCGTAACGCTGAGAACGCATCTTCAAAACGGAAGTCAGAGTTTTAACTATAGTAAACAAACCAGAAAACTCGTCCGTATTATCTCGATGGTCCATATCAATCACCCATTTGTGATTTGTTATATTTGAAGCGGAAAGCCCGAAATTTCAATAAATAAATGTTATAAATAAAAAGAAAATACATTCACAAAAAACGTTCAATGCCGCGTGAACTATAATTCAGCCACTACAAAGTAAACATTTGGGTCTCTGTGATTTGGGTAAATTCTTTATATAGAAATAATCCGCATAGTATGAACAATACATTTTTATTTGATCTTCAAGAGTAAATTTTCTCTGAATTTTACATTGGATCCTAGCTAACTAAAGAGAATGCCATCGATTTTCGACAAGGCACGATGATCTGTGTTGCATCCTTGGGTCTTTTTCTTAACGTACATATTTGACTACAGCTATATGATAATATTCAGTCAGGAATGGCGCTTTGTAGAAGAAAAAATTAAAAAAGAAATTAATTGCTTATAGCAATATGAAATTATATATAGTGGCACATGAAAACTGTAAGACGCGCAAGTCAGTTATTCTTTGACGCGATCAGGAGCTTGGTTTTGATACACAAGTAAGAGTATTTGGAAAAGCCAAGCTTCTTCCAGTATGGATGATTGCAAGCTAAGATCCATTTAAAAAATTTTTTCCCATTATTTGTACCTTTATTATTGCGCTTCCGAAATTATCCAAGTATCTTCTCCTTAGTAATATCCGGACGAAGTTGGAAAGATTGGCAACAGTTCGTCGTCTCCAACGTTACGTAAGTGTTTATATTTACTATTTCAAATTTTGGAAGTTAAAATTATATTGATTCTTCTACTATCTTTGAAGTCTTTTGACATTTATTGAGTGCGTCTTTTTGGAATTAGGGGATAACCGGAATTAGGGGTTGCTTAAAATTACATTTCAATCAATCAATCAAAATTATATTGAATTTTTATTAACAATAGCCTTTGAACCAGCTTTTTAACATGTTTTCGCTATTATAAGATCCGTTTTCTTTCTGAAGCTTATAGAAATAATTGAGGTCCATAATTATTAACAAAAATGGCAGAGCTTTTAGATTTTGAAAATCAGATGTATCTTGAACTCTTTCATGATGACGCTTTGGTTGTCCTTGCTAAAGGTATAGGAATAGAACGGTTAGCGATAAATTTAATAAAAACATACAATGACCCTGGAAATTTGGTATTTGTAATTGGTTCTACTTCGTTTGAAGAAGAATACATCACTAATAAACTTCAAGAGTCGGGTGTTACATTGCTTCCTAAAACAATAACATCTGAAGTTAGCGTTAAAGATCGTCGTGATGTTTATATGGAAGGTGGAGTTTTGTTTGTTTCATCCAGAATTCTTGTTGTAGATATGTTAGTTGATAGAGTGCCAATTGATCTAATAACAGGCATGTTTGTGTTTCGAGCTCATAAGATTTTAGAGTCATGCCAAGAGGCATTTATTCTCCGCTTGTACAGAATGAAAAATAGTAAAGGATTTGTTAAAGCAATTTCTTCAAATGCTGCTGCATTTACTAGAGGCTTTTCTCAAGTTCAGCGTGTCATGAGAAATTTATTTGTCAAAAATCTTTTCCTTTGGCCGCGATTTCATGCTGTTGTTGCTAGTAGCATAGAAAGGGCAAAGCCAGATGTTGAAGAGATTCATGTTCCTATGACAAATGCAATGACTTCGATACAAATGGCATTATTGGATTTGATGAATGTATGTGTAAAAGAATTAAAACACATAAATGCATCTCTGGATACAGATGAATTGACTGTTGAGAATGCCATTGCCAAATCATTTGATAAAATTATTAAATATCAACTTGAGCCTGTGTGGCATCAATTGAACTCTAAAACAAAAAGACTGATATCAGATTTGAAATTTTTACGCTCAGTTTTACAGTGCCTAACTCAACAAGATTGTGTTACATTTTATAGCATGCTGAAATCTATTAAAGAAAATGTTACTGTTGATACACAAATGTCTGATTGGCTGTTTCTTGATGCTTCAGACTCGCTATTTCTGTATGCCAAAGAACGAGTATTAGGTTCATCAAAGAAGAAGGATGCGATTAAAGATATGAAAAAGCTATCATTTGAAGAAAATGCTAAATGGAAAGCTTTGCGTGACATATTATCTGAAATTTCTGATGAAAATAAAGAAAAAGAAAATCAGTTAGTTATTGTAATTGTAAATGATGAGAGCATTAGTAAACAATTAAAAAACATTTTAAATCAAGGCAGCCAAGAATATTTATTGAGCAAGTTCTCAAAGCTCTTTCCTGAGTTGGCTTCTGAACTTAAAGGAAGCCGTAAAGGACAGAAAAGAAAATTGAAAGAAGATGAACAAACTTTGACTCAAATGGCTCGGGATTCAGAAACTACTTCCGAGAACACGTCAGATGATGTCAATGATTCAAGTGAGAATTTTTTAAAATTTGAGAATTTAAATATTGAATTTTATCCTATTAGAAATGCAGCAGGGAACCATTTTCGATTTCAAAGCATATTTGAGCTGCATCATCCAAAATACGTAATTTTTTATGATGGTGATATGGAACTTATTCGTAGGATTGAACTTCACCAAGCTTTAAATTATGGAGAGAAACTTAAAGTATATTTTCTCGTCTACAGTGGATCGTCGGAAGAACAAGCATATTTGACTTCACTCAGGAGAGAAAAAGAGGCCTTTGAGTTCTTAATAAAAGAAAAGGCACATTTAGTATTGCCTGAAGGGATTGATGGTAAATCTGGTGATCATCCAGATTTAGAGAGGGGTTCTTCAATAGCTAGTGATACAGTCAATTCTCGTAAAGCTGGAGGACAGGTTCGGAAGTTAGAGGACCAGAAAGTTATTGTTGATATGCGTGAGTTTAGGAGTGAACTTCCATCGTTGATACACCGCAGAGGAATTGATGTAATTCCCGTTACATTAGAGATTGGAGATTATGTTTTGACTCCTGATATGGTTGTGGAACGAAAAAGTGTCAGTGACTTGATTGGATCTTTGAATAGTGGGCGTCTCTATACACAAGCTCAGTCTATGTGTCGATTATATAAAAGGCCTATTTTACTGATAGAATTTGATCAGAACAAAGCATTTAGCTTACAAGGAAAGTATTACTTCAATAATAGTGCAACTTCCCAAAATGTGATTTCCAAATTGATATTGCTAACTATTCATTTCCCTGCACTTCGAATTTTGTGGTGTCCATCTCCATATGCCACTGCAGAAATGTTTGAACTTTTAAAAGTGAAAAGAGACCAACCTGATGAAAAAACTGCTGCTCTACTTAAATCAGAAGGCAGTGAAGGAGAACTTGCTGCTAGCAAATTCAATACAGTTGGTTATGATTTTATTTCAAAGTTACCTGGTGTTAACTCTAAAAATATGTGGCCAATTCTAAGGAATGCAAAGAGTATAGCTGATTTGGTTAACCATAGTGAGGAAGAATTTAACACTATGCTAGGTAACTCTGGGGCTGCTAAAACACTTTGGCGAAGCATAAATGAAGAAATGCTTCCTGAAGCTGCACCTTCTACAAGTTTGAAAAAGCCTAAAAAGCCATGGAAATCTTCTAAAAAATCATAGCAATCATGAAAAATATAAGTTATAAATCTTATCATTTATCAGTTGATTTTAAATTTTACCTGGTACTTTTCTTTTAGCTCAGCAGCAGGCAGAAGATTAGATTTAAGAACACAATATGGTCTTGCCATAAAGTTCTTGGTTTTTTCTGCCAACGATGAAATTTTAATTGTATTAATTATAATTCTAAATTTGGCGAGTTATCACTTCGGTGACATTACTATGTTTCCAAGTCTAACCCAGCTAAAATACCTGCCTAATTCATTAAATACAGCAACCTTATGAAGTGATTTTTTTTGTCACCTTAGCAACTTAAGGTTGCTATACTTGCCACTTTTGCATACAATTGTGACACAAATGTAACTCATTTCATTCTAACATTTATGCCAGGCAACAGCTGCAGTCAAGCTAACAGAAAAGAATCATTTTCATTATGTTGTACAAAAATTTGCATGGAATTTTTTCCTACAAAATAATTAACATTTTTATACTTCCACTAATTAAAATATAGGGAAAATTGGTTGTATAGTATAGTATTGAGTATGTATATTGATAGTATAGTATTAAGTATGTTTATTGATAGTATAATATTGAGTATGTATATTGATAGTTTAGTATTGAGTATGTATATTGATAGTATAGTATTGAGAATGTGTATTGATAGTATAGTATTGAGGATTATATAGTACAAAGCTTCTTTAATTTTTTACAGTTGCAACACCAAAGGTTTTTTTCTTCTGTGTGAAAAAAGAAAATGTATTATGTCCCATTTTTGGGAAACATTTTTTGTCCCAGCTTCATAATAGTAAAATTTTTTTTAGAAAAGGAAGCAATAATTTATGATAAAAAAAAGTTAAAAACATTTGTTAAGTACATTTTTATGAAATATTTGAATCATTATTATTATTTAAACTTTTCTTGCTTAAAAAAACTGAAAATTCTGAAAGAAAAAAAAGTGAAAGTTTTTTTTACCCTAATATTATGCTGTGTGCCGTTGAAGGAGCTCTGATGTAGTGTAATGGAATATTTGATGTTTTAATTAAAATATAATTTATTGTTGACTTAATTTATGAATGATACATACTAATGTAGTTCCTTTAACCCATTGCCACACATGATGACTATATCCATCTGATTTTCTATAGAAAAATATGTCCAAGAAATAAAAGATACGGCAATGGGTTAACTCAGTGTATAGAATGAATTTACCCTACATATTTTAACAAAAATGAAACATGAATAAAAAACTAATGCTATTAATGAAGAATTTTTTTTAATTTTGTTTCTGCTTCAGTTTATTTTAAATAAACTTGATATAGTCTACTTGATTTTTACAATTTAACCTATTGTCCTATAATAATAATATTGTAACTAATATGATGATATAAGAACCAGAAAATCAAGAAGTGATTATATATATATATATATATATATGAAGTTATTTCAGTTGATGATGTAAGACTGACATATCCAATGAACATTCAGGCTTGTAGAACAAATAACAGTTTATTTAAACTTCAGGCATGATTAGATTGGATCAGATCAGGTAAAGATGTTATTTAAAAGATTAAATAGTTAGAAATTCAGCCATGGTCATGACGGAATCTTACGTGCAAAGCACACATCTTGCTTCGGAAAGATTATATAGTGAAAGGGGAAGTTGGAGCATCGCAGCGGCTTAAGTAGTACCCAAAGAGAAAAAGTCCCTAATTTGAGGCTCTAGAAAAAATGCTATTCTTGCAAGTCTAAGTTGCAGTAGAAGTTCTTTTATCAAACAATTGAAGCAGAAGTAATTCGTTTGTAGTTAAAAATTAACTGCTGTTGAAAAGGATTTATTTTAAGATGGAAAAATTTCTAATTCATATATATATATATATATATATATATATAGTAACATGTAATCTGAAGATTCAAAACAAAATAAAACTTCAAAAATGCAATGCAAAAACTAGAAATTTGTTAATTAAACAAAATTTAAATTATGAACCTATAAATAAAAGTGCAAAATACATGCAAAGAGCACATGGTAAACTATGAACATATCTAGGAACTATGTTGCTCTTACAACTATTGAAAAAAGTCACACCAAAAATGCGGAGTTTTCAACAATAAGATAAGTTGCTCAGCTTTGGATAAGCGAATTACCTAGTTGTGTATATATATACAGGGTATGTCAAAAATAATATGGCCATACTTTAAGGGTAGGTCAGGCATACACGAACAAGTTATTTTGCAATAGAACATGCAGTCGGAAATGCAAAAGGGATTTGCTACTGGGTGCTATTTGTCAATGAATTAAGTAAAAGAAAAGGAAGGATACACCAGATGAAATGTACAACACAGATTGAGTGGAATACAAATTTGCAATAGCATGACAACACAGTTGCATGAATTACATTACATTACGAGTCACATGCAGCATGACAGATATATGTATCAACAGCAAACCTTTGGAATGCTTTCGGCGTATTGGAGTATTTTCGTAGTTTTTCAGTAAGTAAGTGTTTGGAGGACTTGCTGTGTGAGGCAATACACAATTTGCATGTTGTTATTCATGCAACTGGATTGTTGTGCTATTATAAATTCATATTCTTTTCAATTTGTGTTGTACATTTCAACAGGTGTATCCTTTTCTTTTGCATAATTTATTGACAAAGAGCACCCCTTTGCATTTCCGACCCCATGTTCTATTGCGAAATGACTTGTTTGTATATGCCTGACCTACCCTTACAATTTGGACATGTTTTTTTTAAACATCCTGTATACGTATATGTATATTCCATTGACTTTTCTTGTGGCCTGTATAAATTTGTAAAAACTTGAGTTTACTACATATTAAGGTTGAAACTGATAAATAAAAGTAACTACACATAAATTACTTTTTAAAAATTTATAGAACTATTATAATTTGCTTTTGGCATTTTTAGTTGAGCTTTATTTTGGTGCACTGTTATTTACATGATTGATAACTGTTTAAGTAGTATAATTTAGTACGAATTGTAGCATTTTTATTACCCAATTATAAGAATTTTCTTTTCATGCTGTAGATTGTATGATGGTGAACATATTTTTCAACATTAAAATGACGCAGTTTTTAAAGAAATAATGAAAACTAATGAATTGATATAAAAATTTTATTTTTGGAACAGCTTTGATATACAGTATCACTGGCAATAATCTTGTATTGGCAACTTCTTGTCGCCTAACCGAACATCGTATCATTAAGTCACCAAAACAAAGATGCCATATATCAAAGCTGTACCTTATTTTTTAATTTGTTTTTATAAAATACATAGATGAATGCAAAATTGTATTAAATTTAAGAAATACATATAGACATTCATTTTTGGTAATTTTTTAGTTTTCTTGTATATGCTGTTTAACTGTCTAAAAAAATGGTATTTTAACATAGGAATTTATTACCAAATATTGTATTTTTTATAACATATCACAGCTTATAAAAAATAAGATAGTTTTATTTTTATTAAAAAATAGTTCTTGTCTTCAATCCTCAATCTTTTAATGCAAGATTAAGTTTTATTTTTATTAAAAAGTAGTTCTTGTCTTCAATCCACAGTCTTTTAATGCAAGGTTCTTTTTTATTTTGAATCTGTTACTCTTATAAACTTTTTGTTTGTGTTGTTTTTGAAGAACAGTCTTATAAAACCTTCTTTCTGTACTTTGTAACTCATTACATGCATGTTTTCCCCCCCCCTTAATTTCTCGTATACAATGAGAAAGTATGGTTATCCTAAAAAAGAAAATTTGCTCAATCTCTACCTTTTTTACCTCCCTGGGTCAGAAAATAATCGTTGTAATTACATCTGTCTCTGAACGCGATAATTCAAAAACAGATCAAATTTGATGAATGAAATTTGGTGTGGGGTTTTTACACCAAAATTATAGATTTGTATTAAATTTTGGCTGAAATTGATCGACTGTGCCTGTCCATCCACATGAATGTAAACACAATAAATGAAAATCACAATACTCTAGGGTGAAATTTGGCATATGGTTGTATTACCAGGATTGTAGATCCATAACTAATTTTGGGCGAAATTTGTTAAAGGGTGACCATCTTTCAATCCATCTATTCATGGATATGATTAGTCAAAAATGCAACAAGTAGAAGGATGAATTTTGTATATGAACTTAATACCAAAATTGTTGGTTTGTCTAATTTTGGATTAGATCCATCAAAGGATAGATGATAGATTGTCTCTGTGCATGTGAACACAATAATTCAAAAACACAACAAACAAGACAAATGAAATTTGGTACATGGTCTTTACATCAAAATAGTAGATCACTATCCAATTTTGAACCCAGTTACTTGAGAAGAAGAGATCCAAAATCATTCAATTCTCTTCCCTATAGTACAGAGCTAAATTCAAAATGCGCCATATTGCGCAAGTATATCAAAAAATTGAGGGGAGAAATCTCCTGCTCGTTCCTTTTATCTTAATAATTTATGCAGAAAATTTTATGCATAACATTCTTCTTTAAAATCCGAGAATCGTATGTGTATGTGTAGGTGCTGTTGTAAAGGATAATTATTGGTTATTCTAAGCAATAAAAAAATCGATAAAAGAAAAAGAAAGATAAACATATACAGAATTTGAATTTTTTGTGACTTTTTCAATCAATGAACAACAGCAAACAAGTAATAAAATTTAAACTGACAAATTCCTTGATTCTTGACATGTCCATTAACCCCTTTCCTCTTGCTCCCATCAAAATCATGTGGTGAGGTTTCGCATTCTATTTCTCGTGCCTGTGATATTTTTGGGCTGGAGTGTTCAAAAGTAACGCTCCAAAAAGATTAAAAACAATCCATTTCTCATTACCGAAAAAAATTTTATTTCTTATTTTACATACTAGGTGGCAGTACCAGACTATTTATAATGTAATTGGAGATAGTTGGTTGTCACAATAACCCTGGTTGTTGTTTTTTCTAAAAAATTAAATTTTCTTAATTTCAAGCTAAAAAAATTTCAAATATTAAAAATAAATACATATATTGTTCATTCACGTATTTTTATACAATTTTCTTGAATGAAAAATAGGCACTTTTTTTACTGTTTTCTTGTTAATAAACTACATGTGTATCTTAAAACAGTGTGATCAAATATCCAATCGTGAATTACTAATCCCCATCGCTCATTGAAAGCAAAAATTTTCCAGAGTGGCGGCAGTAGTCTCTACAAACATAGATGATTTTTCTTTGTTCATCGTAATACAAAAATTCTCATCAGATTTTTACCATGACAGCGTCATTTTTAACAAATTCTGTTTCTAGGACCATCTATATATTTGAAATAATTGTCAAAACCTAAGGGCCAGTCCCCGAGCCCCAACCACTGGACTGATTTTGGCAATTTTTCTTTCATATGGAAGCTCATATCTCCTAGATACATCAACAATGGTCGCCCCCCCCCCCTCATCTTCCTTCATTTTCGAGAGATTTTGGAAGATGAAACTTTGAGTCCAAATGGACCGATTCCGCTTTTTTTTTTTTCTGCAGTTTATCTCGCCACTTTGTAAGCATAGTTAATGAAACAGAATGCTCCACTTTTATTGTGCAAATTTAAAATAATATTTTTTTATCTGTATGCGTTTCAATTAACATGGTACCTTAATAATATTGTAAAATACCTATTGTAGGGGATGGAAACTATTTATTTAAGAGTGATATCATACTGTATTTATAATTCTGAAAACTTGTATACAGAAATTCCAAAATATTACAACTATTAGTTGTAATATTTTGGAGTTTTTATTAGTTGTTATTAGTTGTCCAAAATATTACAAATCAAATGGGTTATTTTCTTTCTATAGAATGTTCCACTAATGTATATGCAGTATTTAAAACTGAACCAGCTGGGGTGGCCTCCCCTAAACTTTCTCGTATACTTCTCAAAAATAGGTCATTTCCCCTCCCCTGTGTGGATAAAAAATTCGAACCTACTGTAACCCAGAATTCAATGACTATCAGAAGGTTTTTGATTGTAGATTATAGCAATTGTAAAATATTTAGGTGAAGAATCAAATTCAACGAGATGCGTATGTATCAAAACTTAGCAATATTTATTCAATTCTTACTATTAGTTCACACTCTCCCTATATATATTTATATATATATCGTGTTCAAATTTTGCAATCGATTTTAAACTAACTTCCCGATGAGCTGGAGACTTGAAACTTTAAACATAGCTCAGAACTAGATGACAATGCAATATTAATTCGCTTTCTTGTCTGTATGTTTGCCTGTTATTTCATATTTTGTATGACGCATGCGCAATACGTTTTTCATTATATATCGAAAACTATTAACATTATAGACTTGGTTCTTGGGTATATCGATGGCCCATGGGATCATCGAAGCACCCCCATATTTTAGCCATATCTTTGCGCATGCGCAGTACGTTTTTCATTATATCTCGAAAACTATTAACATTACAGATTTGGCGACTTGGCAGCAAAGTTGGCGACAAAGAGAATTTTCAAGATTCAATCGTTAATAAAATACTTTTTATTCATCGACTCAAGTTCAAATGCATTTTTTAAAACTTGTAGTGGATGACACTTGATGTTAATACAGTTTCTTCAAATATTAATTCATTAATTAAATTTAATTAATTTTAGTTTTATATGGGAGAAAAAATTTCTAAATTAAAATTTTTCTTTGTTGACCTAAGTAGGAATTGACTTTAAAAAATTTTTTTTATATTACTTGTTTTCTATCACACTCTAGCAAGCTCCGCTAATGCGAGACCGTGCGCGAGCGAAAAGAAAACAGGAGAAAATGACCTCGTTCGGCTATCGCTGAATAGCTTACGCATGCGCAGAGATTACTTCCAGTGCGCAAGTAAAACAATTCAATATGCAATTTGAACGCCTTTTTTTAACTAATTGAAACGAAAGTTGGGCATACATCTATAATTAACGTTAGCAACCGTCATACCAATTTTTATTTATCTAAGCCAAAGGGTCTAGGAGATATAATTTTTACAAGTATGCAATTATCCAACAGACAGTCAACCCTTTGACGGATTTGGTCCAAACTTTTATATGGACCTACATTCTTGAAGATAAAACTGTGTACCAAATGGTATCTATCTAGCTATTCAAGTTTTTGAGTTATAGTGTTCGCATAAACGCGGACAGACGGACTTCCCGTTGACGGATTTTGTCCAAAATTTGCTAGAGACCTGCAAATTATGTGTAACGACCACATATCAAATTTCATCCCCGTAGCTTTAATAGTTTTTGAGCTATCGTGTTCACAGCCAGACATAATTCCAAAATTGTGTTTTTCCGTCTCAGGGAGGTCTAAAACGTGGAGATTTGTCAAAATCTCGAGTTCTAATTTTTACTTTCTCGTATACGAAGTATGCAAAGAGAAAGTATTGTAATCGTCAAAAAATTCGAACTCGAGATTTTGACGAATCTCCACGTTTTAGACCTCCCTGAGTCCGAAAAACACAATTTGGGAATTATGTCTGTCTGTCTGTGAACACGATAACTCGAAGACTATTAGAGCTACGGGGATGAAACTTGGTATGTGGTCTTTAAACATAATTTGTAGGTTTCTATCAAATTTTGGACAAAATCCGTCAACGGGAAGTCTGTCTGTATGACCGCGGTCATGTGAACACTATAACTCAAAACCTTGAATAGCTAGATGGATAAAATTTGTGATGAGATTTCTATCTCTTTGAAAAATATTACGTAAAACTTTGGCTGGATTTTACTTCAAAGAAATTCTATTATCACGCAGTGGCCTTTAAATAACATCTAATCACATACGAATACGACTTTAAATGCAAAAACTTTTAGTTGATTAAAATCAGAATCAACAATATTTACGGCTAACGGCATTTATTACTTTAAGTGCAACAAAAATATAAAAGCACAAAGTTACAATTACAATTTTAAAAATAGAAAAATATTTACATGCTCATTTGAGCAACAGTAGCGTGAATCAGCCAGTGAGCGAAAGTAAAGAGGATCAAGTTACAAATGCTTGCAACCGCTTTTATACAATCTTCTGGCGATCACGTGAAAAGGATTTGCATACTCATTTGCATACAATGTGGCAGTTACGACTCGGAATCATAAATATCGGAATCTCATGCCAATTAGATGATTGCATCTAAAAATGGTTTAATCTTGCACAATACTAATATAGCATGAGATCATGGACTTTAATCTATTATTTATAATACTGATATGTTTATAGATTAAGAAAAACAATTTCTCGGGAAAGAACAGAAGCGAACTACGCTTTTGTTTACGTAGGCGTTTATCGCGTACATTTGAAAACTTTAGGCCAGGAAAAACCGAGAAAAAGGTAAATACAATATATTATGATTAATTTATCTTTTTCCTAACAATTTGGTACAAAGCTTTATCGTCATGAATGTAGGTCCGTATAAAATGTTGGGCCAAATCCGTCAACGGGTTGACTGTCTGTCGATCTGTATAATCGCATACTTGTTAAGCATTCGTTTCAAAACTGCTCTCCATGAGCATGCGTACTTAGCAATCTCTGGTACCAAGCGGGAGGATTACATCTCTTTGTCCTTGAGACGGAATTTGTGATAGATATGTTTTTTCTCCTGTTTTGTTTTCGCTCCCTCGTATAATAGCGGATCTTACTGGAGTGTGACGGAAAATAAATATTGCTAAGTTTTAATACATAGGCATCTCTTTTAATATGATTCTTCACTTAAATATTTTACGATCACTATAGTCTGCAATGAAAAACCTTCTGATATTCGTTGCATTCTGGATTACAGTAGGTTCGATTATTTTTATCCGCGCAAGGGGAGGGGAAATGACAAATTTTTGACCAGTATACGAGAAAGTTTAGGGGAGGCCACTCCCACTGGTTTGACGATTACAATACTTTCTCTTTGTATACTTCGTATACGAGAAAGTAAAAAAGTAGTGGTTGCGAATCACGAGGTGGCCAGTGGCGGATTTTGATAATATCAGGCCACAGGCTCCAAATTTCTTTGCGGTAATTCCCACTACCCATTGTCATAAATGCGCCGTTAGCTTAGCGAATATTTTTTGCCCCCCCCCCCCCCCGAGTCTCGAGGCATCTAGCGCCTGTGCCAAAAACCGCCAATGGAGGTGGCGGGCCCGGAGCACGGTGGATGCTTTTAATGTTATCTAAATAGAAATATGAGAAATTTAATTGATGCCAACAAATCTCTGATGAGTTATTTGGGCTTTCCGAAGTTAAATTTGTGTTTTGGTTTTTTCGTTATAATTTAAGATACAACAGGATGGCAACATTTGTTATCATTTATTTATTATTAAAAGCTGGAGTCCGAATAAAATATGTGTATTCTCTGTAATTATTAAATGTACTTAAATAACTTCAAAAAATTTTGAAGTTCAATCTATGAAAAATTTCTTATGACAGTCGATAATGAATCTATTCAAATAAAGGTATCCAAAATTTCATCCCTTTTTCCAAATAAATCACCGATTTATGCTTTGAAGTTTTTGTTTTAATTTCGAAATTTCGCCATAGCAGGCTGAGAAACAAATTACCTTTCAAATAAAATACTATTTTAGGTATTATATTAGGTTAATTATAAGAAATGATTAAAACTTTGCAACCTGGCGCGATTTTCCATGTTTCCGAATGTGTAGCTGGTAAATCCAGTTACCCAAGATGATTTGTACGTTGGCATCTCATTCCGACGTTCCACTCGGAACATGCTGTGATGTTTTTCTTTCCCGCGAGGACATTTTCCCACGAGAAGAGAGTCGAGCACTTTTCACTTAGACCGCAAGCCAGTCACACATGGTGGTCATTAAAAGCACATGCGCGAAGGTAGCATCTGCAAGCGGAGAACGACCACAATACACAGGAATAAATAACTGTCAAAGAGCTCACATGGTTCAGCTATCAGGAAATTAGCGGTGTTCTTTCATGTCACCCCTGCATAGCTCTTGTGGTTATCAAACGTAGGAACCTTCTCACGGTCGGAATTGACCATTGGGGAGTTAGACGTTTAGTCGTTGGTCGTACGGCAGTTCGGTTGTCCAGTGGAGAGAAAGGGGGGCGGAGCTCCACTCCTTCAGGTAGGGACAAAACGGGGGTGTTGGAGTTGAACGAGAGGAGAGCGAAAAAAAACCGATTAGGGAGTCAGGAAACGTTGTTTCAGACAGAAAGGCAGAGTAGAAAAGTCTGTGTGATCATCTCTGATTTAAAGTCCCGAATTGATTCGGACGTAGGCAGTGATCGCTGAGAATCAGCAATTATTTCCGAAATCTCGGCTCATCGAATTTCGAGCACTCCGTGTAGTCTCGTGCTTAGGCTATCACCCGGATAGGTGAAGATAGTCTGGATCTCCCTCTCTTGTGGAACTCCGACTCCATCGAACTTTAACGTCAAACGAACTTTGTATATAATCATTTATTCCAGATTTCTTATGCAAGAAATTGTTATTTAAATTATAGCTGTGTAAAATAAAAATACTTAGGTCAACCTAAGCATTGCATTTATTTGTTTACACTTGGTCGCTCATAGGCCAAGAAACCACAATGCGTTCAAGCATAATAATTGAGACAAAATGTTATCTTGAAGTTTAATTTTCACCATTTTTTTTTTTTTGAATAACGACCATATAGAAACTATTTGAAATTGTAGAGCAGCACTTTTAGAATAGGATTTTTTTTTTCGCTCCACGAATTCGGAGATATAGAAAAGCACTTACAGGCATTTCTCCATGACACTTTTTGCGTTCTCGTTTACAATGTAAACAAATCGACAAAAAATTCGATTTCGAGATTTTGATGAATCTTCAGGTTTTAGACCTATCTGAGAACGAAAAACACAATTCTGGAATGATGCCTGTCTGTCTGTCTCTGAACGCGATTACTCAAACGACACAACACTAGATATCTAAACCAGCGGGAGTGGTCTCCCCTAAACTTTTTCGTACACTTACCAAAAAAGGTGCTGTTTCCCCTCCCCCCGCGTGGATAAAAAAATTCGAACCTACTGTAACCCATGATTCAATGACTATTAGAAAATATTTAGGTAAAGAATCAAATTCAAAGAGATGCGTACCGATTAAATGCGCACCGATTTCCACTCTTGCCGGCTCAAGGACAAAGTCACGTAATCCTTCCGCGTGCACAGATTGCTACTAGTACGCATGCGCATGAGAATCGGATTTTAAAAAATTGAATATGCAATTTGAACGCCTCTTTTTGACGGATTTATCCCAACATTTTATACGGACCTACATTCATGACGATAAAACTGTGTACCAAATTTTATCCATCTAGCTATTCAAGTTTTTGAGTTATAATGTTAAAATGACCGAGGACATACAGACAGACAGACTTCCCGTGGACGGATTTTGTCCAAAATTTGATAGAAACCTACAAATTATGTTTAAAGACCACATACCAAATTTCATCCCCGTAGCTCTAATAGTTTCCGAGTTATCGTGTTCACAAATAGACAGACAGACATGATTCCAAAATTGTGTTTTTCGGACTCGGGGAGGTCTAAAACGTGGAGATTCGTCAAAATCTCGAGTTCGAATTTTTTGACGATTGCAATACTTTCTCTTCGTATACGGGAAAGAGCCGAATGAATAAAATTTAGTACACAATTTTATCATCAGAATTGCAGATAAGTGTCAAATTTTGAACCAAATCTATCTACGGTGTGTCCATTTGTTAGTCTGTATATTCGCATGTATGTGAACGTGATAGCTCAGAAACGCAACTACCTAGCTAAATGAAATTTGGTATGTAGTTTTCTAACCAAAATACAATCGGTCTGAAAGAAGGCACCCAAAACGCACTCCCGCTGGTGTCCCATTCCCGGTCTTTGATTCCCAAGGCAATAAAAAAATAAAAAGGTGCAGTTCGGATCCGCGCCGTAGATTTTTCGTGAAAACGTCGAGTTAAAATCATAAAGCAAGTGTTTCGTATTGATATGTTATTGAGTTATCAATCTCTTTAATACAATATTTGCACAGAGTAGTATAATGGTTACAGAATATCTAAATCACAAGTTTATCACATTCAGCAAGGGTCTGTGGTAGCTTATTGTGATTTATCTACACTTACATACGAAACACTTGTTTTATGATTTTATCCCGACGTTCTCACAAAAAATCTACGGCGCGTACCCGAACTGCGCCTTTCTTATATTTTATTTAGAGTAGCTTTTGAGGGCGCCATCTGTTGTCAGTATGTAGAACTACATTTCGCGAATGCGCAGTAAAACATTGTTTACTACAAATGTTCATATTTCCTGTAATATTCAAATTTTTGAATACAAATTGTAATACAATGTTTCTTTTACGTATTGTCAAGTATTCTGTAAGTTTCGTAGAATTCGAAAGAAAACTCTGCATGTTATAATCAAAAAACATGCGGAGATGAAATTTTCAATTTAATACCGATTTTTACTTATATTCTGATAAATATTTTTATTGTCTCACTTTGGATCCTAGTAATACTCCGCAAGCTCTTTAAAATGACGCCAGAATCAACCTCCTAGCTTTCCACGCTACACTTATTTATAACCTTACATAAAGCTAATCCATAACAATAACGCGCATGCGCCTACACTGGTACGATGATGTCACAGGTAAAACAAATACGATGCCACAAATTCTTACAGATATGATCTATCCGTTGTGGGGTCAACCATTCTTTTCGCATTATTGGTGTCGTAGTTACCGATTCAAATCTGAGGGTATTTTCTCACACAAGAAAGTTCGACTGACTATCACTGTAAGGAGCGGAAAGACGTTTTCACGTCGTTGCGGTCCCGGACTTGTCCAAGTTCCACAATTTCCATGCAGGAGAATTACACCTTTATTAGGGGGTATACGAGAAATTCGAGGGGAGAATACTCTCCTTGCTTTTTGACAAAGTCGAATTTTTCTAAACATCAGAGAGCAGATATCGATCTGAAATATTTACCAGGTATTCCTCCCTGTATAACGCGTACTTTAGTGGAATTGCGAAAATTTTGCTCAAATTTTTTAAAAATTAAAATATTTATCAAATTTTGACTTAAAAAAAATTTACTCGGGACTATTAAACTACTAGAAAATCATCCGTCATGGTTTGACGGGTGCAAATTGCCTCTTCATTCGAGAGATTTCCCTTCAAATTTGACGTGTTTAAATAGATATATATGCGAGAGAAATGTTTAACATTGATTGAAAACAAATAAAATAAACATAAGTTTTATGACATGAAATATTTTTTTTATTTATATATTATTTAAATATTTCTTTATTCAAAAAACTTCTTGGTAAACAACATTAAGTGAGAAGTATTTTTCGTTGTTTAATAATTTTCCTTGTACTTCAGATGTCTTTGTGTAAATTTTAACGTGATTGGGAATCCTAGACCTTGAAAGTGCAACATAGAGCTGTCCATGTGAAAAGACAGGCTCATCGAGGTAAATTCCAACATGATCGAAAGTTTGCCACCGTGTAAGCTGGAATTAACGGGAATTGGTGGCGGTTGAGAACGAATGGTAGATTCACATCGCTGGTGGCTAATTTAATTCTTGGCAAGCAAACAACATCGCCACGATTGCATTCCGATACAATTTGGCATCCAAACTATATCACGCGCATGATATACCAGTGACGTAATTTACTACTTTCTATTTAAAAAGCGGAAATTAATTTGAAATATAGAATTAATATAATTTAAAATTTCTCGGGAACTATTGATCATAGCGAGATAAATTTTATATCAATAGATAGAAAATTTTATTTCACTATTTTAGAGCTATTAAATTTGAAATTAGAACAACAATTACTCTTTTAAATTTAAAATTACTGAAATTTAGGTTCTCTAACTATGAAATAATGCTGTTTAACGTCTCGCAGTGCTATGGTGACGCCAGAGCGTTACCGGAGGATCTGGGCTGTTATATTAGTAATTTTATTGTTCGATGGCTCATTTTATATATAAATTATTATTTTTATAAAATAGATATAACTTTCTTTTAAACTTTTCCTCTCAAGCCTTTTTTTAAAACCCGAAAAAAACCGATATAGTGGCATGCTGTGGATGGCCAAACCAACAAATTAAAGCAATAAAAATGTTGTATTTTTTCCCACATTTTGATATTTTTGATTGCACATCGACTGCATTAGCTGCTACTTGTTTCCATAACATAGCGGAGATTATACTCTTCTCCGGTCTTTGATCGCAATCTCTTGCCTCCAAAGTTTTAAAACATTTCGTCTCTGAAAATAGTTCAAAACTTACAAAAATTATTCAGCTCCAAATAAATTAAAATTGTATGAATATTAAAACAACGAAGAAAAAGAAAATTCTTTAATTCTTCGATTGAAACAACAGAAGCAGTTTTGTGAAGCTTCTACTTCTTGAAATGAAGGAAAAGAAAAATTAAATTCTAGTGATGGACCAGCGCTTTTCAAATTAGACTTCAAAGAATGTTGAAGAACCGGAAAACTGAAGCAAGACCCAGTTTAGAGGCCAGATGGTCTCTTTTGCATGATACTTATTTTTTTATCTTGAATAATGATGAAGTTTCTCCATTTTTCAAAAAGAGTTTAGTAAATGCCTTATTATTATTTTTTTAACCTTTTAAAGGGCCATTTTTTCTAGTAGTGTTATAATAAAATAAATTTGGGAGTGAGATTAATTTAAGAAAAGAAATTCGTTTCGCTTATTGGATGACATTAATTTTTGTTAATTAATTTTATTAATTAATTATCAAATCAAGACACTTCGTTATGGTTTGAGACAAGAAATTGGAACGTCTGGGCTTTTGTTTCATCGAAACATTTGTCGAGAACTTACGCCAATCTTAAAAATTGCATTTAAAAATCCGTTAAATTGGTGGCAAATACACTTGCCACGGCCTTAGGAAGGGTTAACGTGGTAATACAGTCGACGTTCATTATAACGACCACACATTATAAAGACCATTCCATTATAACGACCAGTGTTAAAATCTCCAACTGTGTTTCCCTATGCACTCTATGTTATTTTATATCCGGTATAACGATCGTCCAGTGTCGTCTAATCCCAATACAACGTTCGTATTCAGCGGATACTCTTCCCGGTATTTTTCCAAAAAGAACAAGTTTCTAAACGTAAATTACCTTGATTATTGTATTGCCTAGCTTCGTAGATGTAGAGTCTTTAAATTACCACTCACCACAGCGCGGAAATTAGAATAGCCTAGAATAAAAATTGTTTCAAGTGCTATTGAGACTTTAAAATGTTTTTTGAAAGGTAAGAAAATAAAGAACAATATTTATCATCTTTAACTGAAATGGAAAATTACGTTTTGCAAAAATCACATTTGCAGAAAAGACAAACAACCATTTCTGATTGTTTCTTTATAAAATAAATATTTTGAAAGTATATAACACCCTTTATTTTCTACTTTAAAACCTGGTTTTGAAATATAATTTTATTTTTAATACCAATGATAAAAAAATAATTTGAGTATTTAGTTGGAATCTCTTTAAAAATCTCCTATTTTTGCGGAACTGCTGGGCGTGCATGTGTACATTTTTTAATTATATTCACTACAGCGACCACTCTTTATAAAGACCTTTTTCTGTGGGACTCAGAGGGTCGTTATAACGAGCGTCGACCGTATTTTTAGGTTGGCATCAGGACCGGCCTTACTAAATGCGGCCCCAAATGGAAATATTTGGGGTAACCCCGATATATTTAAGTTTTAATAAATAATATATAATAAGTAAATAAACAATATAACATTTTAATTTATAAAATAATATTTATTTTTAAAATTTTAATAAGTTTAAAATAACAACTTCACTTACTTAAAACTTAAATTTTATAAAAAATCAAGAAATGATAAATTTTTTAATTTCGTACATTTTTTCTTTAATTTTAATAAATTTTCAAAATTTATTGTTCCATGGCTGAATGCATTAGATTTTTACCATTTGGTCACTAGTGAAATGCTGAGTACTCTTTTTAATTGTGGGATAGGCTTTCATAATATAACATTAATTACAGAAAATAATTATAAGAAGAAAAATTTGCTACCATCTTGGATTTTATACTCCTCTTTTTTTTAGTTTTTCTTGGATATCTCGAAAACTATTTGATTTTCAAATTAAATGTAATACAACAAATTAATGATCGTAAAATTCCCAACAAATGCATACTTTTATTTTTTCCAGCTTTAATAGTTTCTGAGATAGTTAGGAAAAACTAAAAACGGGAGGATAAAATCCAAGATGGTAGCAAATTTTGAAATCCATTATCTCGGAAAAAAACTCCAAACTTTTATATGACATTCATTACATCAGTGATTTACTTAGAACATTCGTTCCTTTTTTCCGGCTAACAGTGAGCAATAATAGCACTCGTTTTGTGCAAGTTGTGTGTGTTTCGATTTGTTGACGCTTTTTCCCTTCTTCAAGCTGCCGATTCGAATGGTCTGTTGTATTGAACTAAATGGTTAGATTCGAGAATACGGTACTTCGCCGTCGCCAAACTGACGACTCTTTCGCCAATCGTTATCATGGATGCCAATTTAATGGTCTTAACTGTCTTAAATCTAATACCAAATTTATAATATTGTTTAGCAACGGATTCGGAAACCCTCCGCGTTTTTGCACATGCGCCGGGCGAAGTTATTTTCATTAAAATAGGGGGAAAGTGAAGAATGAAAGGGTGATCTTTACATTTTACTGAGCGTGATCTACGAAGAACTCCGGAAATGCGCTCATATGACTCATTGCCTGACACCCCTTTCATGTGTAAAATCGTCCAAAAGTGGTAGTTTCGGAATCCGTTGCTGAACAGTACACGCTTGAAAAAAAATTCAAATTTGGCGGTTTATCGCTTGAAACAATGCAAGTTTGGCGATGATACCGTGATTTCGAGTCTAACCTACGAACTGCAGTTCTTTGTTAAAATAAGATCTATTGGTTCTTTTTCAGCTCCTGTGATAGCCATGTCCAAGACTCATGGGAATTCCATCCACTGGTTTCGCAAATGTCTCAGACTGCACGATAACCCAGCTTTCGTGGAAGCCGTGAAGAATGGCAAGCATTTTTGGCCAATTTTTATTTTGGACCCTTGGTTTGTGAAAAACATGAAAGTTGGCCCCAACAGATGGAGATTCTTAGTGCAGTCTCTGCGTGATCTGGACGAGTCTTTAAAACAGTTTAATTCAAGGTAAAACAATGCACTGTATTTTTATTCACGCTATAGAAAAGTATGAGCTCTCTTTTTTTAATTCTTTAGTTATTTTATTTGTTATGCATCGATTATTTTTATATTATCCATTATTTTTGTTTAATGAATTTTAATAAAATAAATTAAGAACATAAATTTATTATTAAAAATTTTGTCATAATTTTAAACTTAAGTACATAGTCACTTTTATGCATTTTAAAATCCGGAAGCGTTCTCAGTTCGACTTTCTGGTATGTTTCCACATTAAGTTGTCACTTATAACATATAGTCAGAACAGCGGCGAATCTAGGATTCGGGTCGGGGGGGAGGGGCTGAGGTCATAAAAACTCGTCGTTATGAATGTCAAACCTCAAGACTAAAGTAAACCAAAACTCTATAACTCTACAGACTTGACTCACCTGATAATAAGAATCATAAAAAACAATACAATACTTTCGATAATTTAATAAAAATTACAATGAAATAACTAGCCAAAAAATGTCTTCGACCGCGTCAAAGCTACAAGTACAAGTGGAATGACTACAAAAATAGGAAAATTTTCGAGTCTGTCAAGCCAGAAAGTAATATTGAAACGTTTTTATTATTTTTTAAAAAGAGGGAAATTAAGAAAAACAGTTGTAATGATGTTAAATAAAATCAAGAATTCTGGCTTGG
>BGPR01002110.1:99232-138880 GCA_013235015.1 Araneus ventricosus
CTGTGCTTCGTTTCCGATTACGGCTATTGCTAGTCGAGCACTTTTCATAGACCACCAAGTAGTCACATGGTGGCATTCATTAAAAGCATGTACTTGAAGGTAGCATCTGGCGGAGAACGACCACAATACACAGGAGATAAATAACTGTCAAGAACTCACATGGTTCAGCTATCAGGAAATAGGGTGTTCTTTCATGTCACACCTGCATAGGCTCTTGTGATTATCAAATGCCAGGAACCTTTCTCACGGTCGGAATTGACCATTGGGGTTAGACGTTTAGTCGTTGGTCATGCGGCAGTTCGATTGTCCAGTGGAGAGAAAGGAGGCGGAGCCACTCCCTTCAGTGGACACAAAGCAGGGGTGTTGGAGTTGAACGAGAGGAGGAGAGCGAAAAAGAACCGATTAGGGAGTAGGAAAGCGTTTACAGACTCCGCAGAAAGAGCGTGAAAGATCAGCTCGGATTTAAAGTCCAAGGTGATTCGGACTTTAGGTAATGATGATCGCTGAGAATCAGCAATTATTTCCAGAAATCTCGCATCATCGAGATTTCGGCACCTGTGTGGTAATCGTGCTTAGGCTATCACCCACGATGGTGAAGATAGTCTTGGATCTCCTCTTGTGGAACCTCGCTGACTCCATCGAACTTTAACGTCAAACGAACTTTGTATATATATCATTTATTCAGATTTCTTATGCAAGAAATTGTTATTTTAAATTATAGTCTGTAAAATAAAAATACTTAGAGTCAACCTAACATTGCATTTATTTGTTTACACTTGGTCCATCATAGGCCGAAACCACATGCGTTCAAGCATAATATGTGAGACAAAATGTTAACTTCAAGTTTATCACTTTTTGTTTTTTTTTTGAATAACGACCATACTAGAAACTATTTGAAATTGTAGAGCAGCACTTTTAGAATAGGATTTTTTTTCGCTCCACATGTCGGAGATATAGAAAAGCACTTACAGGCATTTTTGACACTTACATTTAGGTCATTTATGACAGACCTTTTTGCGTTCTCGTTTTCAAGTGTAAACAAATCGACAAAAAATTGATTTCGAGATTTGTGAATCTTCAGGTTTTGTGACCTATCTGAGAACGAAAACTTACAATTCTGGAATGATGCCTGTCTCTCTGGAACGCGATTACTCCGTACACAACTACTAGATATCTAAACCAGCGGGAGTGGTCTCGCCTAAACTTTTTCGTACACTTACAAAAAAGGTGCTATTTCCCCTCCCGCGTGGATAAAAAAAAATTCAATTCCGTGCAACCCATGCAGTTCAATGACTATTAGAAATTGTAGGTAAAGAATCAAATTCAAAGAGATGCGTACCGATTAAATGCAACCGATTTCCACTCTTGCGCTCAAGGACAAAGTCACGTAATCCCTTCCGCGTGCACAGATTGCTACAGGTACGCATGCGCATGAGAATGCATTTTAAAATTGAATAATGACAATTTGAACGCTCTTTTTTGACGATTTAGCTGCGATCATACGGACCTAACATTCATGACGGAATAAAACTGTGTACCAAATTATCCATCTAGCTATTCAGTCAATTTTGAGTTATAATGTTAAAATGACCGAGACATACAGACAGACAGACTTCCGTGATGGTATTTTGTCTAATTGATAGAAACCTACAAATTATGTTTAAAAGACCACATACTTAATTTCATCCCGTAGCTCTAATAGTTTCCGGTTATCGTGTTCACAAATAGACAGACAGACATGATTCCAAAATGTGTTTTCGGACTCGGGAGGTCTAAAATGGGAGATTCGTCAAAATCTCGAGTTCAATTGTACGACGATTGCAATACTTTCTCTTCGTATACGAAAAGTAAAAATGGAAAGAGCCGAATGAATAAAAATTTAGTACACAATTTATCATCAGAATTGCAGATAGTGTCAAATTTTTGAACCAAATCATCTACGTGTGTCCATTTGTTAGTCTGTATATTCGCTTATTGGAACGTATAGTCTCAGAAACGCAACTACCTAGCTAAATGAAATTTGGTATGTAGTTTTCTAACCAAAAATACAATCGTATGAAAGAAGGCACCAAAACCACCTCCCGCTGGTCTCCCATTCCCGGTCTTTGATTCAAGAGCAATAAAAAAATAAAAGGTGTCAGTTCGGATCCGCGCCGTAGATTTTTTTTCGATGAAAGTCGAGTTAAAATCATAAAGAAGTGTTTCGTATTGATATGTTATTGAGTTATCAATCTCTTTAATACAATATTTGCACAGAGTAGTATAATGGTTACAGAATATCTAAATCACAAGTTTATCACATTCTACAAGGGTCTGTGGTAGACTATTGTGATTTTATCTACATTACATAGGAAACCTTGTTTTATGATTTTTATCCGACGTTACTCAGAAAAAAATCTCGCGCGACAGGCTCCACTGACGCCTTTCTTATGTTTTATTTGAGAGTAGCTTTGATGGCGCCATCTGTTGACGGTATATGGAACATTTCATGGCGTATGCGCAGTAAAACATTATTTACTACAAATGTTCATATTTCCGAATATTCAAATTTTTGTTTACAAATTGTAATACAATGTTTCTTTTTGCGTATTGTCGAGAGTATTCTGTAAGTTCTCGTAACCATTCGAAAAGAAAGACTCTGCATGTTATAATAAAAAACATGCGGAGTTTGAAATTTTCAATTTAATACCGATTTTTTACTTATATTCTGATAAATATTTTTATTGTCTCACTTTGGATCTCAGTAATGCTCGCAAGCTCTTTAAATGACACCAAATCAACTTCCTCTAGCTAAACGCGTTTCCACGCTACATGACTTAATCTTACATAAAGCTATCCCCATAACAACACGCGCATGTCGCCTACACTGTAGTTGATGACGTCTTAGGTAAAACAAATACTATGCGGCTCAAATTCTTACAGATATGACCTATCCGATTGTGGGGTCAACCATTCTTTCGCATTACTGGTGTCGTAGTTAGCGATTCAAACCTGAGTATTTTATGTCAACACAAGAAATCTTGAATCGATCTATCACTGTAACGAGCGGAAAGACGTTTTCACGTCAAAAAAAAAATCAAAATAATAAGTTTATTATGTATGATACATACTATAATTTGCAGGACTGGAGTTCAATGCTCCATTTAGAAATTTTGTAATTTTCTAAGTGTTTTAATAGAGTTGTAGCTTTTATTTGAATTATGATATATGTGGAAAGAACGTTTTCACGATCGTTGCAGGATCAGACTTGGCCAAATCCACAATTTCCATGCAGGAGAATGGGACCTTTATTAGGGGTATAGAGCAAATTCGAGGGAAACTACTCTCCTGCTTTTTTGACAAAGTCGTTTTGGTCTAAACATCAGAGAGCAGATATCGATCTGAAATATTTACCAGGCTATTCCTCCCAGTATAACACGTACCAGTGGAATTGCAGAAAATTTCGCTCAAATTAAGAAAATTAAAATATTTATCAAATTTTGACTCTTAAAAAAAAATTTACTCCGACTATTAAACTATTTTGGTGTTCGATGGCTCATTTTATAGGGTATTACTTTCTCGTATACAGAAGTATACAAAGAGAAAGATATTGTAATCGTCAAAATTCGAATTCGAGATTTTGACGAATCTCCCGTTGACCTCCTGAGTCCGAAAAACACAATTTTGGAATTATGTCTGTCTGTCTGTGAACGATAACTCGAAAACTATTAGAGCTACGGGGATGAAATTTTGGTATGTGGTCTTTAAACATAATTTGTAGGTTTCTATCAAATTTAGACAAAATCCTCAACGGAAGTCTGTCTGTATGTTCGAGGTCATGCGAACGTTATAACTCAAAAACTCGAAAAGCCAGGTGGATAAAATTTTATACACAGTTTTATCTCATGAATGTGGTCCGTATAAAAGTTTGGGCCAAATCGTCAAAGGTTGACTGTCTGTCGGCCGTATAATTACGTTCTCTTCAAAGTAATCTCCACACGTATGCGTACTGGAAGAACGGAGAGGAATTTCATTCGGTGTAGCGAATTACGTCAGTTTGTCCTTAGCCGGTAAGAGGGAAATCGTTACGATCTTTTGAATTTCATTCTTTGCCTAGATATTTTCAATCACTATAATGAAAAACCTTCTGATAGTCATTGGATTCTGGGAACAATAGGTTCGAATTTTTTTTAGCCACGCGGGGAGGGGAAACGGCACCTTTTGGGGAAGTATACGAAAATTTAGGACAGAACACTCCCGCTGGTTTTAAAATAGTTATAACTTTCCTTTAAACTTTTCCTCTCAAGCCTTTTATTTTAACTTAAAAAAACGATATAGTGGGCATACTGTGGATGGCCAACCCAACAAATTAAAAGCAATAAAAATGTTGTATTTTTCCACATTTTGATATTTTTGATTACAAATCGACTGAACTAGCAATTACTTGTGCCCATAACATAACGGAGATTATATCTTTTTCCGGTCTTTAATCGCAATCTCTTCTCAAAGTTTTAAAACATTTCGTCTCTAAAATAGTTCAAAACTTACAAAATTTCACTCAAATAAATTAAAATTCTATGAATATTAAAACAATAAAGAAAAAGAAAATTCTTTACAAAATATAAAAGAATTCATTACGGAAATATCTTTCTTCATCTAATCATCAAAATAACTTCTTTGCAAAACGCACAGTAATGACCAGTGGCGAATCGGGGGGGACCATCGGGCCAAGCCAGAATTCTCGATTTAATTTAAAATAATTACAACTGTTTTTCTTAATTACCCTCTTTTAAAAATAATAAAAAACGTTTCAGCATTGCTTTCTAGCTTAGAAGGCTCGAAAATTTTGCTACTTTGTAGTCATTCCACTTGTACTTGAGCGTCGAAGACATTTTTTAGTATATTTATTCATCGTAATTTTATTAATTATCAGATGCATTGATTGTTCTTTCTGATTCTTATCTGTCAGGTGAGTCAAGTCTGTAAAAGTTAAAGAGTTTTGGTTTACTTTAGCCTTGGAAGTTTGAATTCATTACGACGATACAAAGTTTTTATGACCTCAGCCCACCCCAGACCGGAATCCTAGATTCGCCACTGGTAATTCTGAAACCAGTTGAACATCTGAAACGCGTTTAGTGAGGCTTCTACTTCTTGAAATGAAGGAAAAGAAAAAGATTCTAGTGATGGACCAGCATTTTTTAAATTAGACTTCAAAGAATGTTGAAGAACCAGTAAACTGAAGAAAGACGCAGTTTAGAGGCAAGATGGCCTCTTTAGCATGATATTTTTTTTTTTTATCTTGAATAATGATGAAGTTTCTCCATTTTTCAAAAAGTTTAATAAATGCCTTATTATTATTTTTTAATAACCCTTTAAGGTCCATTTTTTAGTAGTGTTATAATAAAATAAATTTGGGGGTGAGATTAATTTAAGAAAAGAAATTCATTTAGTTAATTGGATGGCATTAATTTTTTATTAATTAATTACCAAGTCAAGACACTTTGTTATGGTTTGAGATAAGAAATGGAACGTCTGGGCTTTTTGTTTCATCGAAAATTTGGCGAGAACTTACTGATCTTAAAATTGCATTTAAAAATCCGTGAAATTGGTGGCAAGTATACTTGCCACACGGCCTAAAAGGGTGTAACATGGTAATATTTTTAGGTTGGCATCAGGACATCAGGCATCTTGACAATCTTAATTATAGACTTTGTGCACATATCTCCCGCGTTGGCCGATTTTCTAATCTGTGTTTTCATTCTATTTTTCCCCTCTACGAAACTGCATTTGTAAGGAACGATGTGGTTGATGTGCACAAATGGCAGCTAGAGACATGGCAATTTGGTGTGTGGTCTTGACAATCTTAATTATAGAACTTTGTGCAATATCTCCCGCGTTGGCCGATTTTCAATCTGTGTTTTCATTTTTCCCCTCTCGAAACTGCATTTGTAAGGACGATGTGGTTGATGTGCACAAATGGCAGCTAGAGACATGGCAATTTGGTGTGTGGTCTTGACAATCTTAATTATAGAACTTTGTCAATATCTCCCGCGTTAAGGCCGATTTTCTAATCTGTGTTTTTTCATTCTTTTCCCCCTCTACAGCTACATTTTGTAAGGAACGTTGCGGTTGATGTGCACAAATACAGCTAGAGACATGGCAATTGGTGTGTGGTCTTGACAATCTTAATTATAGAACTTTGTGCAATATCTCCCTCGTTGGCCGATTTTCTAATTTGTGTTTTCATTCATTTTCCCCCTCTACGAAACTGCATTTGTAAGGAACGATGTGGTTGATGTGCACAAATGGCAGCTAAGACATGGCAATTTGGTGTGGTCTTGACAATCTTAATTATGAACTTTGTGCAATATCTCCCTCGTTGGCCGATTTTCTAATCTGTTTTCATTCTATTTTTCCCCTCTACGAAACTGCATTTTGTAAGGAACGATGTGTTGATGTGCACAAATGGCAGCTAGAGACATGTGTTGGTGTGTGGTGCTTGACAATCTTAATTATAGAACTTTGTGCAATATCTCCCGCGTTGGCCGATTTTCTAATCTGTGTTTCATTCTATTTTTCCCCTCTACGAAACTATATTTGAAAGGAACGGTGCGGTTGATTGCATATCGGAAAATCCTCGAACGACAAGACAGCATAATGTTCAACACTTCACCATCAACGTTGAACTGAATTATGTAAATTATTTATGCGGCCCATACTGCCGCGAACATGACTCGACAAGATAAACTATTTGATATTTTTAGGCCTCAGATCTTCCAGGAGCGAGCACTCTTCGTCTTCTGCAGGGGCCAGATCAGAATACCAAAAATAGGCCTTGACAAATTGACTGAAAATTTCATTTGCTATTAGAAAAAAAGGCTGTCCTTCATGAAAACGAATCCCACTTGCTGACATATGTGCTATACTCTATCATTAAACTAAAATTTAAAGAAAAAAATTTCAAACATCCTTGTTCTATTGAGGAGCTATTTCGTTTGACAGCTCATTGTATATCATTTGAAATGTGTAATATCAAAAAATTTATAATAACATTAGACTATATATAAAAATTTTCTAAAAGTTTAACGAAAATAAAACCAAAATGAATTTAAGGCCAAATGAAAATTCCTAAGGCCAAGCGCTTTGGAAAAGGCCAGAATTTCCATAATTTGGCCTTAAAAGATCAATATGGCAACCCTGGTCATCTGTGACTTTGAGCGTATGAGTCGAAGATTGCAATTTTACTGGCAGTTTTTTTCAAACGGCGCGAAAATTACTCGCCCTTCATTTGGCGGTTGAAATCGGCTTCGGAAAGCAGAAACTCGCAAACGGTCCAGTCTATTAAAGCTACTCGAAATCATTTATTGAATCGGCAGTTTGAAAAGGACCTAATCAAAAACTTTCTTCTGGGACAGGTGGCGCCAGTGGAGTGTCCGGGGTTGCTGTGCCCCTCCCTCGGGATAAATTTTTGTACCCTGTTCACGTAACGGGCTATTGAACTTGTATGTAAAGATCTGGTGAAAATCTGAGAGGATCTATCGCGCCCCTCTGATTGTACAACAGGTCGTGCCTGAGAACCCTTCCCTTCCCATCGGCGAACAGTCCCCCGTCGGGCGATCTAACGCCACTCCTGGTCTAGGAGTAAATAAAAGAAACTTTCTATTTTTCTTATTTATTGTCTTTTAACCAAACTTTTACATGACATTCATTACATCAGAGTGATTTACTTAGAACATTCGTTCCTTTTTTCCGGCTAACAGTAGCATTGATAACACTCGCTTTGTGTATTTGTGTGTGTTTCGATTTGTTGACGCTTTTTCCTTCCCAAGCTGCCGATTCAGTGGTCTGTTGTATTGAACTAAATGGTTAGATTCGAGAATACGGTACTTCGCCGTCTCCAAATTGATGACTCTTTTCGCAATTTTATAATGGTCACCAATTTAATGGTCTTAACTGTCTTAAATTACCAAATTTATAATATTGTTTAGCAGAGTTCGAACCTCGTGCTTTTGTTCATGCCGGGCGAAGTTATTTTTCATCAAAGTGAGGAAAGTGAAGAATGAAGGTCGATCTTTACATTTTACTGACCGTGATCAACAAAAGAACTCGGAAATATACTCATATGACTCATTGCCTGACACCCCTTTCCGGTGTAAAATCGTCCAAAGTGGTAGTTTCGGATTCCGTTGCTGAACAGTACACGCTTGAAAAAAAATCAAATTTGGCGGTTTATCGCTTGAAACAATGCACAAGTTTGGCGATGATACCGTGATTTCGAGTCTAACCTACGAACTGCAGTTCTTTGTTAAAATAAGATCTATTGGTTCTTTTTCAGCTCCTGTGATAGCCATGTCCAAGACTCATGGGAATTCCATCCACTGGTTCGGCAAATGTCTCAGACTGCACGATAACCCAGCTTTCGTGGAAAGCCTGAAAATGGCAAGCATTTTTTGGCCAATTTTTATTTTGGACCTGGTTTGTGAAAAACATGAAAGTTGGCCCCAACAGATGGAGATTCTTAGTGCAGTCTCTGTGTGATCTGGATGAGTCTTTAAAGCAGTTTAATTCAAGGTAAAGCAATGCACTCTCTTTTTTATTCACGCTATAGAAAAGTATGAGCTCTCTTTTTTTAATTCTTAGTTATTTTATTTGTTATGCATCGATTATTTTTATATTATGCATTATTTTTGTTTAATGAATTTTAATAAAATAAATTAATAACATAAATTTATTATTAAAAATTTTGTCATAATTTTAAACTTAACTACATAGACACTTTTATGCATTTAAATCCGGAAGCGTTCTCAGTTCGACTTTCTGGTATGTTTCATTAAATTGTCCACTTATAACATATAGTCAGAACAGCGGCGAATCTAGGATTCGGGTCTGGTGGTGGTGGTGGTGGTGGTGGTGGGGGGTTGAGGTCATAAAAACTTTGTATCGTCGTTATGAATGTCAAACCTCAAGGCTAAAGTAAACCAAAACTCTTTAACTTTACAGACTTGACTCACCTGACGATAAGAATCATAAAAAACAATACAATACTTTCGATAATTAAATAAAAATTACAATGAAATAACTAGCCAAAAAATGTCTTCGACAGCGTCAAAGCTACAAGTACAAGTGGAATGACTACAAAAATAGGAAAATTTTCGAGCCTGTCAAGCCAGAAAGTAATGTTGAAACGTTTTTATTACTTTTTTTAAAAAAGAGGTAAATTAAGAAAAAACAGTTGTAATGATGTTAAATAAAATCAGGAATTCTGGCTTGGCTCTAGGGGGGCTGTTGCCCGATAGACCCGCCGGATTCGCCACTGACTTAGAAAATTATCGTGTCTGTACAACTACACGTTCTCCACTGGCATCAATAAAAAAAATTAAACATATCCTAAATTACCTTTTCCACTGACTGTTTGTCATGTTTTTTAAAAATTTAATTTATTTTCATCTATTTTTTTAAATGACAATATTTTTCTAATTTTTTTTTTATCGAAATCAAGCGGGAAAAAAAAAAGAAAAGAAAACGATTCTCAAGTCATCTTAATTCTTACTTACATACTAGAAGATTTGTGCCCGTCTAAGACTGGCTTTTAGCCCTCCAAACATATCTCATATCCCATTTTCACAGATTTACTAACGAAAGTTATAGTAGAAAATCTCATTTACATTGGCAGACTGCTTAAGAAATTTAAAAAAATAAACATGAAAAACAGAACTGATGGATCAATTGGCACTAACCTTCATTTAATAATAACCTTACTTTTTGCAATTACTTTCGTTTCGTTCGAGTAAAAATATGGCAAAATCCACTAACAGAAAAAAATGCATTACCAAATCCAAAATAAATAAATACTGAAAGAAAATAATAAAAAAGAATTAAAACTGTTAACGCGGCTCAATTTATATATAAAAAACGCCATGAGTCACTTGCCACGAACTTTCGTTTTCATAAATGACTTTACTGAGGCAAAAAAAAAAAAAAAATGAAACAGATGAAGTCATTTTATTGAAATTTATTCCAATCCAGAATGAATTAAAAAAGAAAACCTGTCCGAGTTCTTTGATGCCATAACAGAAATCTGATTTGCGCGTTCGTTAATCACGCAAAGCAAACGGGCGTATTTATTTCAATCTCTGGCTTTGTATATATATTAATTCTTGAGTTAAAATGTCGATCTAGAATTAAAATATATTGATACATCTATAATGAATGCATGTGTTGAATAGCTATAGGTGCAGTTTGTGTTGTAAATAATTTTTATTTTTATAATATTTTATAATATTCATTGTTCCTGAAATCGTTTTAGATTATTTGTTATTCGTGGGAAACCAACTGAAGTCCTACCGGATGCAATTAAAAGATGGAAAATAAAATACCTGACATTTGAAAGCGACACCGAGCCTTACGCAAAAGCTAGAGATGAAGAAATAGAGAATCTCATGAGAACATTGGATGTCGAAGTTATTAAATGTTGTACAAATACATTATATGATCCCGAAAAGTAAGTAAATTATCAAAGATCAAAGAAAGCAACATTTCTTACATATAAATGTGATAATTAATTAAAATAATTAATAGTTAAGTTCCAAAATTTAATTTTTATTTCTAATCTGACCTATTAAAATTCGAAGGTAAACAAACATATGTATGCATGTGTTTGTTGTGTCCTTCTGTCTTCTCACGAACCACTGAATCCTGAAACTAGCCGTAAGTACCAAAAGATGGAAAATAATCCAAGGAATCCATTTCGAGTATTTAAATTCCGAAATTGTAATTAGTTAAAAGGATATTAATTAAAAACGTCAAAATGAATGAATTGACGTGCTGCCATCTATTAACAGCATGGTGAATTCATTCACGGCGGATTCTTTTTTCCCCTCTTATTAGTTTTCGCATCCGGTGTTGAATTTTTAAAATTTATTTAACGGAAGTTGGTATTTCTTTTTGAGCGAGCTTCTGTGCTTGTGGATTTATTAACAATGGAAAAAAAATCGTTTTCATGCTTCTTTTCTTTCTTTTTTTTTGTATTAAAGTGTTTAACTTCGTAACGTTTGTTAGGGAAAGTAAGTGACAATATTTGTTGATTGTAGAGAAAAACGGAGGCGGGGCATATGAAAATATATGGATCCCAAGGTCTCACCTGACCTCACTTCTCTTCCCGGGAATATCCTATTATTCGAGATAGCCCGTGCAACGCCGGGCCACACAGATAGTTCATTCATATCTGGTTTTTAGATTAAGCCTTGCTATTAAAAGATATATACCTCCTATACTCCGAATCGGAATTATAAAATTTCTTCTTATTTCGGAAACTCGTAAATCTCTCACAGCGCTTTCAAGTAAAAATAAACTCGAAATTGGTTTTCGCCAAGTGAGAGGTCATTATAGGGCGTAATATAGATCACAATGACATGGGAATTGAACCGACACCTCACATCATGCGCTCGAGATTTATTTTCAAAAACGTTTAGTACAAAGATGTCTCCACAACGCTTTCGATTCAGAAAACAGTGTCTCCAAATTTATTCAGACCATCCCAAATTTACCATTTTGTAGCAAAATTATTTTTAAATTTTGCTATCTACCCTCATAGGACCCAATACTTTCAATTGTCTTTCAATTTTTTGCTCCTTACTTATGACTCCCAATCGCCTCTACTGCCGGAACGGTCTAACCTGGGTGATAAAATTCACACTGTTTTTAAGAGGTTTCTACAATTTTTCTTATTTATTTATTGTAAAAAAAAGAAGCGCCTGAACGGCGTTTCGGTTCCACTACATCCCTGCATGTGTTCCGTAGCAGAACGCAGTAAATCTGCATTGATTTTGTGAATGTGGCACAGAATGCTGTCTGTTATTGTTTAGCGCGAAAACCCTCCAGGCTTTTGCGCATGCGCCGGGGCGGAGTTATTTTCATCAAAATAGGAGGAAAGTGAAGAATGGAAGGGTGATGTTTACATTTTTCTGAGCGTGATCTAACAAACAACTCCGGAAATGCGCTCATAAGACTCATTGCCTGACACAACTTTCCTCTGTAAAATCGTCCAAATTGGTAGTCTCGGAATCCGTTGCTGAATAGTAGATATGACAGGTTTGTGGGTTGTTCTCGGTAAAGCTCATCATTCAAAAGTCCCCACAGCCAGAAGTCGCACGGGGTAAGATCAGGTGAAAAAGGTGGGCAAGTGGTTTGAAAAGAATGGCTGATCACCCGCACATCGGTGAAACTTGGTGGATTTGTCAGGGATTTTCTGTTGCCCAAATGCGACAGATGCGAGTATTCATTTGAATATTCAAATGTAAGTTGGCCTCATCCATCCATAAAATATTCCAAACCCTCGTAGCATCGACTATCGTTCGCGCAAGGAACTCACTAGCAACTATTTCCTGAACTTCCTCGTTTTCGCTGCACATTTAGCGTATTTTGTATGGATAATAACAAGAATTCGTCGCATCATTAGCCAAACGGTAGAATATGTTGTTAGGAAATTCGACATTTAAGTTATGAAATAACTTGCATTCATTTCCAAATTCTCATTCTCTCTCGTACTTTTCACTATAAGATTCGAAGCATTCTTTCCTCAAGGTTTTGCGTCATTTCTTCGAGCTGGTGATTTCACTTGACATCTAAATTCACAGCTATTTAATCGGAATCGTGCGACTTTGTCTCTACGATAACCGCACCTGATATGTAGATCTACCAAATGTTAATAGAGTAGGGTAGACCGGGGCTAGTTGGGCATAGGGGCAGGTTGGGTCAGTCGCGATATTTTAAAAATTTTCCGATAGATAGCGCTGTTACTCCAGCCAAGTATGAGTCTATATACAGGGTGTCCGCACTTATCCTGGTCCAATAGCTAATTTCTAAACCTTTAGAGATAGACATATAGTTCCAATTGGAAAAATGCATTAAATGAAGGGAAGAATTATATTTCATGTTTTTTTGAGTCTATAAATTTATTCCTGAAAATGTTACGAATTCGAATTTTTTATGTGGTCCCCCCCGGTCCTATCAGTCATATTTAGTAAAATATTCTTGACACTCTAACATTTTAAACAAAAAAAGTCCCACTCTTCTGCGACTAAAACTAACCAAGTTATGGAGCTTTGAATTTCATAATTTTAAACCAATAAGCGGCTTCGACGAGTAAATGTTACGCACTGTTTGGTGGATCGTCTTCGAGGCGGCTATTGAAATGGCATAAAGTTGTCTAAGTCGGCGATGTTCAAAGCTCAAGAACTCGATCAGTTTTAGTCGCAGAAGAGTAGCACTTTTTTTTGTTTAAGATGTTAGAGTGTCAAGAATATTTTACTAAATATGACTGATAGGACCGGGGGATCGTGTAAAAAATTAGAATTCGCAACATTTTCAGAAATGTATTTATAGACTCAAAAAACATAAAGTATAATTCTTCCTCTCATTTAAAGTATTTTTTCAATTAGAACTATATGTCTATTACTGATGGTTTAGAAATTAGCTATTGGGCCAAGATAAGTGTGGACACCTTGAATACTTGTCTTGACTATGTGTCCATCGCCCAGTCTGGGGCACACGGGACAAGTCGGCCCTCTTACTCCGGGCCCTACTCCGTGAGGTGGAAATGCTGTAACTGTAAATATGTTCTTAAAGTGTGTTCGTCCCATTAAATGATTTTTAACGTTTTCGTTCGTCATTCCTGATGTTATTGGATTGCTCTATAATTCATCAAAATTTCCACATAAGGGCCAGGAAGTTTCTGGACATAACTTATCATCTGGCAGCAGCCTTTTCCTAACAAGATTATAAGTCAAGCTAGCTGTACCTAACATATGTCACTTTGGGAACCACTGGCCTGCTTTTCATTCATTGTCAAAAACAGTTATACATTATATGTTATTTAACAATTGACGTGTTAAGCAGTGGCGGCTTGTCAGCTTAGAAACAAGCAGGATGCAGAAGTTGTAGGAAATTTTATGCTGATTATTTTGGTATAATGATGATATACTAAAAATTGATAGTTTTTGAGCTACACGCAAAAAAATGGCAATTTTTTTCTTGCTTTTTGGCTATAACTAAAATTCCTATAAAAATTTTTGTTGGTAAACCTCAGATTCGTAATCAGCACCCCAAAAAATATAAAGGAGCAAAAAATTACAACTCCTTCAGAATTTGATATAAAAATCTACTTAACGACTGGACTACTGACAGAGGGTGAAATCAGGCCAAATAAGGAAGTTGCACCAGCTGCTTCAGGGGCAGCTCTCGGGGTTCTAATTTCAATGGGAGAAATGGTTGCTTTTTTCTTCCGACTGACTGCTCCGAGTTGCTCAATGCGCAAAATTTCGATCCTAGGAGGGGCAAAACTCACTGCAGCTCTGGTCTGTCTCTCTCGTAATTCTTGATTTATTTTTCGTCTTCCTTTTGCGTTTTTTATTACTTTCTTGCCGTTTTCGATTATCATTGAACTCTTAAAGCGGAAAAGTAAGCCAATTAGAAATAAACGAATATACAAGCTTTTAAAATAATTCCGTGGGGGAGGGAACTGCATCTCTGCATCCCTAATGGACGAGCCGCCACTGGTGTTAAGTATTAAAAAATGCTTAGTAAAGACAAAAAAATTGAAAGACTTTTTCAAAAATTATATTGTCTCCTTTTAGGATCATAGCTTTCAATGGAAAAGTGCCCTTAACATACCAGGCCTTTGTGAATACTGCTGATAAAATTGGTCTGCCATCTAAACCTGTGCCTTCGGTCGATCAACTTAAAGATCTTGTAAAAGAACAAGGTAATGTTCTCTTTCTTTTTTTGCAGAATCATGTTTCATTTATATAAAGAGAGTGGTCAATTAAGGAATTGAGATGGTCGCTGTCCGAATGGTTTATTAACCGATTTGTGATAGGTTTTTATGAAAATTGGATAAATTCCTTCTGGACACCCAGAAAATAAATAACTATTGATTAGCAACGGATTCGGAAACCCTCCGCGTTTTTGCGCATGCGCCGGGCGGAGTTATTTTCATCAAAATAGGGGGAAAGTGAAGAATGGAAGGGTGATGTTTACATTTTACTGAGCGTAATCTAACAAAGAACTCCGGAAATGCGCTCATATGAATCATTGCCGGACACCCCTTTCCGGTGTAAAATCGTCAAAAAGTGGTAGTCTCGGAATCCGTTGCTGAACAGTAAGTACATCCCAGATAGCACGTAAGTTTGCAGCAAGTTTGATTTTGACTTGATATTACCTTGTCATAGCAAATTTGAAGCGTCAAACTTGAAGCGAACTTGTAGCAAATTCGCCGTGACAACTAGCGTCACCTTCCTTGCATTGCAAGCTTGCTGCAAGTTCACCGTGACAAATAGCGCCACCTCCTTTGCAATGCAAATTTGCAAAACAAGCTTGATGCAAAGATAGCACGAAGAGATAATTATCTTTGTCTCTGTTTTTTAAAAAAAGCCGATTTTTAATAGCATCTTCTAGACCGTCCTTCTTTTTATTAATTCAATAAATCAATGATAATTTGTAAAAAAACTAACTTTTTTATAAAAAAATTTTTGAAACATTTTCCATCTTTTTACTAAATATAACACTCGCACTTTAAAGAAAACTATATCGCATTTTTTTTAATGTTGAAATTTTAACATTTATAAACAAAATTAAACCGAAAAAACAGTCATGTTTGTTGAAAAATAATAACTAAAACATTTTGTCCCATTTTAAAGTGAACCCTAATTTCATAATTTATTCTACTAGCAAAACGTAGTTATTAGCGAAAATCGCTCTCTCTTTGACTTCAAATCATATTCTCAACTCAAAAAATTAATGAAATAAAAAAAATAGTTTAAAACAAATTGTATAGAATCGAATCGAACGATGTATTAGCGAAATCTATCTCCTCCTCGCAAAGTTTAACTGGTCGAACGGTTAGCGCGTCTGCCTTCGGAATCGTAGATAGCGAGTTCTATCCCGCGTTGTGTTCGTACTCTGCTTTTGCTATAATTTGCAATGAGTTTGCAATGCAAGATTGCTGCAAGTTCGTCTCATGGTGACTTCGAAGCTTGCGTTAACTTGCCGCAAACTTGTTTCACACTTGCACTCTTGTGTCAAATTTGCTGTAAGCTTGCAGATTTGCAGTGCAAGTCTGCTGCAAACTGAAATTGCTATCTGGGATGGTTTCTTGTTATTTTTATTTACACTGCTGGAGGGCAAAGTTCCAATACCAGGAAGGAGTTGCATCGAATTGCTGAAAATAATACAACATGTATTTATTTCAGTGAAGCATAAACATGATTTCACACTACCGCCGATAAAGTACTGTTCAGCAACGGATTCCGAGACTACCACGTTTGGACGATTTTACACCGGAAAGGGGTGTCCGGCAGTGAGTCATCTGAGCGCATTTTCGGAGTTCTTTGTTCGATCACGCTCAGTAATATGTAAACATCACCCTTCCATTCTTCACTTTCCCCCTATTTTGATGAAAATAACTCCGACCGGTGCATGCGCAAAAGTGCGGAGGGTTTCCGAATCCGTTGCTAAACAATACTTACGAATTGTTACACGCCTTTATTTGACTCGGCTTCTGTCAGATTTGTAAAGTTGGAATTTTTTTCATCGATTTTTTCATTCACTTTCTGATGTGTTTGAGTTCTGAAATTTTGCACAATTGTGTTTTCTCGTTGACAATACAATATTTTAATCTTTTCAGAACATCATGATTTAATTGATTAATTTAAATTAAACTTTGAATCTACATGAGAAGCATGAGTAACAAATAATTACTAATAGAATGAATTTTTAAAAAACATGCCTTTATTAGGTAGCTAAAAAGTAGACAGTAATTATTCTTTGTATTCAAAATTTGGAAGTGAAATTAAAAATCGTAAAAAACTGAGGCGCCGAAACCAGTATGGCAGCCACAAAGAAATAAATAAATTTTCCAAATATTCGTGCTAATTGAAATATTTAAATATTTTTGAGAATAAAATGTTATTTTCTGCTTTTTAGCATACTAATAAAAGTGTGTTTTTTAAAAATATTTTTCATTTTATTAATTTTCTCTTTCAGGTCGAAGTACACCAGTTGAAGATGACCATGATGTAAAATATAGTGTACCCACATTAAAGGAGCTTAATGTTAATGAGTCGGAACTGAATCCGTGTTTGTATCCCGGTGGAGAAACAGAGGCATTGGCTCGCCTTGAGCGAGTCACAGCCAATCAGGTGAGTCTTCACTCGATGATAATAATATTATTATCTCTGAACAATTCGGCTTCAGAAAGAAACTCTCAACTAATCACCAGCTTGTTCGAGTGACGGAATTGATTCACGACGGTTTCGAGAAGTTTGAAACCACAGGTGCACTTTTTCTGGACATAGCCAAAGCCTTTGATAAAATTTGGCACGATGGCTTATTGCTCAAGCTCATGCGACTTGGAGTTTCGGCTCAGTTAATCAAAATTCTTCGCTCGTACCTAACACCTCGTAATTTCCAGGTACGAGTTAATCACATTATCTCCTCCCCCCGTCCAATCCTTAGTGGCTGTGCTCAGGGAAGTTTAATCTCTCCTACGCTTTTCAATATCTATGTCAATGGCATACCTAAGACTCGCAGTTGTCATTTAGCGATATTCACTAACGACACCGCTATTCTCACCAAACACAAAGACCCTCACACCATCATTACACGTCTTCAACATTATATCTCCAGCTCTGGCTCACTGGAAAATTAAAGTAAATCCTAATAAATGTGCGTGCCTCCTTTTCACCAAAAAGCATTATATTCCGCCCTTACCTAGTTTCGAAATTTTTGGCCAACCCGTTCCTCATATATTTGATTATAAATACCTGGGACTTCATCTCGACCCTAAATTAAGTTTTAATGTTCACATTAATAACGCCATTCAAAAAGCTACCATAGCAAGTACCCAACTTTCTAGTCTCGTAGCTCGTTGGAGCACACTTCCTATCAAACACAAGATTCTGCTTTACAAAGCCATCATTCGTCCAGTGCTTATGTATGGTTCCCAAGTCTGGGGATCAACATCACTAATGAACATCAAGAAATTGCAAGTTTTACAGAACAAGCAACTTATGCACATCGTTAATGCTCCATGGTATGTCCGACGTAAAGTCATTCACGACGACCTCAAAATTGAACCTATTTCGGAGTTTATCAAAAAAACCTCGCGACTCGTTTCTTTAATAAAATTCCCCAGATTCGTAACGAGCTGTTGCAAACACCAGCTTATGACCCTGCGCTCCCCAGTTCAAGGAAACGCCCTAGAACTGTGATGGATGCGGTCTTTGTTAACTTCCCACAAGTCAAAAGACTTAGAGCAGATCCAACTCCTACCAATCTGGGTGTTTAAATTTTTTCTAAATTCCCATTTCGAACTCTGTTAGCTACGTTGTGCTACGCGCGTTTCTTCTGCTTTACCCACCACCTTTTTAAATTATCTCCCAATTTTTACGTGCAAAATTTTAGCTTTCTTTTCAATTTGCCATGCCAGCAGCAGTTTCTTTGTTGAGGGTTCAACGGTCAACGTATCATTCATTTAATTAAATTATTCCCCCATATTTTCTCTCCCCTTCTGCACCATTGCTTTCTTGGAAGCAGTCAGAGAGCATTGTTCCTCTCTTTTTCAACACTTAATTATCTCAAAAATCTTTACTCGGTTATGTCAAAATCTTTAATTAAATTCCTTTTTCTAAATTATGACGTGGAGGTGCACGTGATTTCTTTTCACAAAGCGGAACTCCGTAATCTAACCCAAGTTGACGTTTTTCGTTCGATTGCTGCGGTCTTTGATAATTTCCCCCACGTCAAAAGACGTAAGATAAACCCAGCTCCTACCAATCTGGGTGTTTAAATTTTTCTCTAAAATCCTTTTTGGCCTCTTTTAGCTACATTTTGCTACGCGCGTTTTTCTGCATTACCCACCAAATCAAATAGTGTCCCAAACTTTCGTGCTGAATTTTTTTTGCTTCGGTCCTTTCTTTTTATTTATTACTATCAATTCTCGCACGGCGTTGCCCGTGGAATCAGAACTTAAAAATAAATAAATAAATAAAGCTCGCATACAATTACATAAATGAAAGTTTTGAAAACGAAATCAAAACAGAAACAGTGGCGAATCCAGGGGAGGGGCTATCGGGCTGCAACCCCCCCCCCCAGGACTAAACCAAAAATCCTGATTTAATTTAAAATCACTACAACTGTTAATTACAACTGTTGTTGTTTCTGTAACTTAATTTTCATTTTAAAAAAATAGTAATAAAATCGTGACAACATTGCTTTCTGACTTGACAGGCTCGAAAATTTTCTGCTTTTCTAGTCATTTCACTTGCACTTGTAGCGTTGGCGCGGTCGAAAACATTTTTTTGGCTAGTTATTTCATTGTATTTTTTATTAAATTATCGAAAATATTGCAGTGTTCTTTTTTATTCTTATAGTCAGGAGAGGAAAGCATGTAAAGTTAAAGTGTTTTGGCTTATATAAGCCATGAGGTTTGACATTCTTCACTACGATACAAAATTTTTATGACCTCCGGCCCCCCCCCCCCCAGACCCGAATCCTGGATTCGCCACTGAACAGAAATATATATATTATTGAGTTTGCCCGCTTCTTTTTCCTCACGACAGTGATATTTGAATTGTAGGAAAGCAGCGCCGAGCATAGGCGGCTCGTCCGGGGGGCAAGGGGGGCAACTGCCCCCTCACTTGCAAAAGTAAAGGGGCCTTGCCCCCTCACTTTTCAAAGCTCAAAATTAACGATCCCTCGAAAAATGGATCCCAAGCTGAAGCTTTGTTGAATAATATCGAAAGTTTCCAATTCATTTTTTGTCTACTTCTGATCCAAAGAGTTTTGGAAGCTACAGATACGCTTTCAAAAGCTTTGCAATCAAAATCGCTAATTTTTTTAACAGTTAAAGAACTGGTTAATGCAACAAAAGAATGTTTGCATGAATTCCGAAGTGAAGATTTTTTTGAAAAGTTGTGGATATATGTTAACGATATTTGTGAAGCAAAATCGTTACCTTCTCCAAAACTTCCACGCTCTAGAAAGGTGTCTTCGGAAATAGGCGGCAGTTCCTTCAGCATGTCACAAAGTGTTAAATCGTTCTATTAAACGTAAATTGCTTTTCCAGTTATAGATGCTACTTTAAACACAATAGACGAAAGGTTCAAAGAAAATGAGCTGGATATTTTTCGATCTCTAAAAGATGTAACATGTTCCAATTCATCAAAGATCATAAAAAATGCATCAGTTCAAAAAGTCTCTGAAACATATGATCTTGATATGGAAAAAAAAATAAAGGGGGAGATACAAATTTTTCAGAAAATGTACAAAAAAATACATCGACTCTTTGCCAGAAATATCCACGGAGATAACAGAACTGAGGAAAAGATGTAATTTTCTTGTTGAAAAGGAACTCTGTGATATACATATTTCCATACTTGACAAAACTAACCCAAATTCTCCTTGTGATACCTGTCTCAACTGCATCATGTGCGAGAAGTTTTTCATGCTTAAGATCTTTAAAATCATACCTTAGAAATAGTATGTGTCAAGAGAGGAGTTTTGCACTTGCTGTTTTGAAGATCGAAAATACTGTAGATATTGACTTTACTAAGGTAATAGAACAATTTGCGAAAAACAAAAATCGCAGGCTGTCTTTCTTCTAATTTATAATACGGATGTATATTGTATAACATAATATCAAATAAATAAATTTATAACTGACCTGCTTTCTCTGTGTGTGGGAGTACGCCGTTTTGTGACGACATCATTGATCGATTCACGAGTTTAAAGAAAGAAGAATTGACTTAATAGGTAAGCGTTTTATATTTTTCTCATGTTATTATTTCATGAGAATTGAAATGGAACTTTGAATTGGAAGGAGGGACTCTACGGTGGCCATCCGTTCCTAATTTTGAGGTCGTGTCCCGAATTTTTTAGAGAAGGTCATTTAATCAATAATGACGTTAAAATCCAATAATATAGTCCATTTTACAAAAAAAAAAAAATAAGCTTTAGGTGCGCCCCACCCACACACTCGCATCTCTTTTGGCCCCCCACTTTTTTGGTGCACCAGCCGCCTATGGCGCCGAGTACCATTAATTCTAAACATTGTTAAAAAATTACAATGTGAAATTCATTACACAGCAATCAAGGTATGCGAGGCAAAGAAATATATTAAGACACACTTAAAAATAATAATCGGGTCATTGAGAAAATAAATCATCTCCGCGTAGAACGCTAAAGTAATGACGTCATCTACCGCGAGAAAGCTGACGTACGATCGGATTGTAGAAATGCATGCCGGGAGCTAGCTGTAAGTAACCTTGGATCGAAAGCTCCGATTCGGTCTGCGACGATAAAGAAATTCGTAGAAAATCGGGAGAAAAAGATATTTTGACTGTTGTTGTTTTAAAACAGGGACCAATATTCCGGTTGTTACCTCAAGAAAATTGAAAATGATAGCATTATTAGAACGCCGGATGCGAGAAAATACAAATTGAATGTTAAAAATGTAAAGGAAAAGTGATTATTGTTTCAAAATTAATCAAAATTCAGTAAATTACGTTGAAATTCAAAACAAACTTCATCAGAACGAAAATTGTTTGCTCTTTCCGATGGTGTATCTATTTTTTTCGTACAGTTAACCGAAACCATGCTATTGAGAAATTAGTGCGAAAAATCGCCCAAAACAACACAAAACATTAAATAAAAAATTTTCCTGGATTAAATTTTAAAATTTGGCTTCGAGGTGTACTCAGTCACCATTACGACTACCTGTGTGCCAAATTTCATGGCTGGAAGTGCGATAGATTCGTCTGGACATCGCAGATAAACACACACACACAAACATTGCCTTTTATAAGTATAGAAGCCAACAGCAGTTCTTTGTTGTGGGTAACGTGCAACTTAATCTCTTAATTTTTCCCTTTCCCCCATTAAAAAAGTATCTCCTCTTGTTCACTATTGTTTTTTAATAAGCAGCCAGAGAGCAATTTTCTCTCTTTTTCTTCCCTTAATTATTTTATAATCTTTTTTCGGTTTTGTCAACTTCTAAATTTAATTTTCTCTTTCGTAATTATGATGTGGAGGTGCAAGTGAACTCTTCTCACAAAGCGGAACTCCGTAAACTAAATTACATTGCCGTTCGATTGCTGACAAAAATACATGAAAGCATCGCAGTATTTATCTCTATCAAATCTTTGAGACACATATCTTTCTGGGTATTTGCATATACAGGTGATTCAGAAGTCCTTAGACAAACTTAAGGGTATATCAGGCATACAGAAACAAGTTACTTTTGCAATAGAACACGGGGTCTCAAACGCGAAGTATGACCGCTACAGGCAGCTCTTTGCCAGTGAATTTAGTGAACGAAGAGGATACATCTGGTAAAGTGTAAGACACAGGTTTAATGGTATACAAGTTCAAAATAGTACAACAATGGAGTGTAATAGGAAGTAAATATTATCCTAAATGCTTTTGATACTAATGGGATGTTTGTCCCGGCATTTTGTGAATATTTTCCCTTCATTTCGTGGCAAGAAAATTTCATGAATAAATTCAACTTTATATCAGTAAAAGATAAAGAGTACAAATTAAAAGAAGAATGTCACTACTGAGTGAAAGATCCAGATTCAGTTTTCTTTCCATGAATTAAAGCTAAGGATTTTAAAAAATTTTGTTGAAATACGAGGGTTGTTAAGTTAGGTCCGTTTTCAAATAGAAACAAGTAAAAATATTTGTCGAAAGCATTTATTTTTAGTGTTACGAACAATTCTCTATTTATCTGCATAATTTTCTTGTCAGTTTAAACATTTATTGTAACAAATAACTGGTTTTTAGATATCTTCCTCGTAGAACTTTGCCTCCTGCGATTATAGTCAACTATTCACAATCGTTTTCACTTTTTCATCAACGTCTTAACGCCTGCCAAACAAGAAGATCTTCAGATGACGTGTCAAGTGGTCATTCACATTAATCGAAAATGGGATTTTTGGAACACGGGAAGGAACCAGCGGGAGTGTTCTTCCCTAAACTTTCTCGTATACTTCCCCAAAAAGGTGCCGTTTCCCCTTCACCCGCGTGGCTAAAAAATTTGAACCTATTGTTACCCAGAATCCAATGACTATCAGAAGGTTTTTCGATATACTGATTGAAAAATATCTAGGTAAAGAATCAAATTCAAAGAGATGTGTAACGATTTTCCGCTCTTACAGGCTCAAGGACAAACTGACGTAATTCGCTACTCCGTAATGAAATTACGTTCCTTTCGCGTACACAGAAGATTGCTTCCAGTATGCATGCGCGTGGAGATACCGTATTCTCTTCAAAAGTAAATTATACAGACCGACAGACAGTCAACCCTTTGATGGATTTGGCCCAAAATTTTATACGGACCTACATTCATGACGATAAAACTGTGTACCAAATTTTATCCATCTAGCTATTCAAGTTTTTGAGTTATAGTGTTAAAATGACCGCGGACATACAGACAGACTTCCCGTGGATGGATTTTGTCCAAAAATTGATGGAAACCTACAAATTATGTTTAAAGACCACATGTAAAATTTCATCCCCGTAGCTCTAATAGTTTTCGAGTTATCGTGTTCACAAACAGACACACAGACATAATTCCAAAATTGTGTTTTTCGGACTTGGGGAGGTCTAAAACGTGGAGATTCGTCAAAATCTCGAGTTCGAATTTTTTTACGATTGCAATACTTTCTCTTTGTATACTTCGTATACGAGGAAGTAAAAAACAATCGTCAAGGTCGAAAACCCATGAAATTTGGAAGAAATGATTCAAATCGGTGGAATTCCAATGAACTCAAATTCCAACACTTCATGCTCCGATTCCAAGTTGGAGTCTCGAGCCAGAGTAGCGGCGATATCAAAGGGTCTGCCTAGATTGAAACCTCGCTACGCGGCTAGAAAATCGGAAATCCGTCGAGTGGGGGGATTGGAGAGCGGCGGTAGCGCATTTTGGAGCCTTAAGTGAATGACGTGCCTGATTTTTCGATTTGAATGGGTAGAAAAAAAAACAGTCTTGGGACAAATGGAATGGAATGGAGTACAGATGAATTGCCGGCTTCACCCATGTCCATCTCCCGCGACGATACGACTGAAAAAGTTGTCACCTTCCTCGTTGTAAAGGGGAAAAAATGTTAAAGCACTTGCCAATCTTTTCTTTCCGTGTTCTTCACTGAGCAGTTAATGAATCCATCGACAACACTATTTATTTTATTTCAAGTTTTCAGACACAATTTTAAACAAAAGCTGGCAATTCACTTGAAGGCTAGCCATGCCATTTGTCCTAATCTCGTTTTTTCCCCACGCATTTTAATCCAAAAACCCAGGCACGTCATTCACTAGAGACTTCAAAGTGCGCTGGCGGTAGGGACAACAAAGATCGCTCCTCCTGCCGCCGATCTTCGATCCCCACTATTCCCCCCACTCAGCGAATTTCCTACCCTCGAAGCGAGGTGCCAATCTAGACATATCCTTTGATGTACCGCCTACCCCAAATTAAAATCGGCACATGAAGTGTTGGAATTTGTTTTCGTTGGAATTCTAACTACCCCGAGTCGCTATGTTAATTTCCATCAGTTTCTAAAACTGACGATTGCTTCTTCCTTCCTGTGTTCTAAAAATTCCAGTTTGGATTACTTGTGAATTGCCTGCTTTATATTGAAATTTATGGGAATTCCGATAAGAGCATGAAAATTGTGAATCTCTTGTTTGCGTGCATTCGGGTGTCGTCAAATCGTCAGTGATTACAGATGGCCAACCCGAACGCGATTTTACTTGGACGTTTTCCCGATCTTTCTTGAACAATCTCTTTCATTTTCTCTACTGTCACTCATTACATTGTCACCGCACAGTTCGCATATCTGGAGATGAATATCCGCAGCTTTCATGTTTTTGCAGTTAAGAATCGGGTGACTGACCGTATTTCACAGTTGGCGGGACAATCGATTTTTTTAAACATTTTAATCTCACACCTCGAAACATATAGACTGTCGCCAAGGGTGCAACTGTCGTCGGATTCTGCGCAAAGAATAGCAGGAATCTACTAGCGCGCTCCTTCTCACGCATGTGTGGAATTTGAAACGGTATTGTTACAAAATCTTCCAATGGGTGTATGGTGTGCACAGTCCAACACTCAGGATAATGGAGAATGAAAGTTTATTTACAAATATGCAGGAAAACACGTAGCACAGGTACAGGAAACAATAGTTCTTGCACATATTACCAATGCAAACAGACAACAATTCATAGGTAATAACAGTTCAGCACTTTGTTATCTAACAGCACAACAGTCAGTAAATAACTAATAACTAGTAGACAATAACTGCACTTTCAATAGCGCTCAGCTCACCAGCTTTCTAGCTCGCACTGCGGGTAGAACTCCAAAGGCGTTCGCGCTCCAAGGCGATCCCAGTCGATCAAGACACGCTCCGTCGTCCAAGCGCTCTCCTTATATAGTTTTCCCGGCAGGCCGTGACGTCACATGGAATGATCTAGCACATTCATGGCGTATCTTCTCTCCTAATATAGATATCGAGAAGATTCCAGCACCTTTGAGATCCCATATTTCGTCGCCAAATTTGTCGCCAAGGCCCCAAGATGGTCGCCAAGGTCAGGGAACCAAACGTGGCTGCGCTAGTCATCCCATACTTATCCCTGTAAAACTCTCTTCCCAACCATAAGACTCACATTGCTGGGAAGCGACATTCCATGTTTGTAACAGTATTGACAAACGGACCTTACTTAAAAAATAACTCTCGTATTTAAGATTTTCACGTGGTAGTTAAAAAGTTTATGAAAAAATCGACGAGAGGCTGTCTCTGCGAAACTGCCGCTGGTATTGAGGGGCGTAGACTTACTTACCTTACTCAACTGTGACTAAAGTAGCTCTATGAGACTATTAACTCTATAGGGACTATTAGTCTAGTGCGTGACTATCTATGTAAAATTCTTCGTGATTTTCACCAAATCTGCAACTCGACTGTGACTAAACCGTAAATAAAAATTCTAAAATTATTTTTACAATCTCCCATGTCCACCTTTCTCTGTTAAATGAAACTAAAACCAACTCTCTATGTTATTTGGTTGCGGAGCTATAAGCGTTTAACTTTAGCACGAAATTCGACGTAATTCAACAATTCTTGAGGAATATTTCGCTCGATCGATGATTGAATTGCCTTAGTCTGCGTGCGCGTGCATTGGTTGCTGTGGCGCCATTAAAATGTTTCGTGATTTTCACCAACTTTGCAGGTCGACTGCGTCTAAACCGTAATTCCAAATTCTAAAATTCTTTTCTCAATCTACAATGTCCACCTTTCTCTGTTAAATGAAACTAAAACCAATTATCTGTGTTATTTGGTTGCGAAGCTATAAGCGTTTAACTTTAGCGCGAAAAGCGTCATCATTTTTTCCTTTCCCGACACACCATTAGACCACTATAGGGGGAGACGTAAGTCTACGTCAGAACTTTATTAAAATCTGCTCGTTGCAACGAATTTGAAAATTGCTCTTTTTAAAATATTTTATGTATATCATGTATTTTTTGTTATATTTTTAGGAATATATTTGTAAATTTGAAAAACCAAATACCTCTCCAAATTCTATCAATCCCAGTACCACCGTGCTAAGCCCATACGTGAAGTTCGGTTGTTTATCTGCTCGAACATTTTATTACGAGATAAGAGATATCTATCTAAAAAGCAAAGTAAGTGTGCAGTTTTGTTGTTTCTTTGTTTTCTGTGTACCTGGAATTTATTTTTAATTTTGAAGAGTTTATAGTCAGTGATAAATTAAGCTGATCGTGCATAGAACAAGTGTTTCTACGTGTCTTAGAGGTATCAAAAGAGCTCTATGGAATTAAACAATTTAATAGGTTTTAACCACTCCATTAAAGTTTTTAACCAAAAACAATAAAGCTCTAAGAATCATCTGACCCCTTCACGTTAAATTTTTCTCCTTTTTTTGTGTTTTATGTGTGATATTTTTAGGTTTTCAATATTTCATTGAGGATATTTGCAATTTTTACTGTTCAGATATAGAATTTCCTATATTAGAATAGAATTTAAGCATAGAACTCATTCAGTTATAGAATTTCATTGCGCAGAATGTTGATACTGGTGTTTAAAGCTAAATTTTATTAAGTATTTCAATTACTTTTGAACACATAGCATCACATTCAGGACTATTTGCCTGGATATAATCATACATTGTATAGTTTTTCCAAAATCATCAACTTGATTTGTTGTTGACTATAGTAATATTAATTTAGGAAAAAAAAAACTACTTGTTTTGTTAAACTTTCTCTTGTCGGATGATTTTAAAATGTAATTGTTACTGATGTGTTCGTTGAGAGACATGCATTTTGTTTATTTGTCTTCAAATCACTTTTATGTCACTTGCTAAACTGAGATAATTGTTTTAAATTGCATGCCCTACTAAAAATATGAAAATGAATTTTCGAGTCATGCCAACCAGTGGCGAATCCAGAATTCAGATCTGGGGCTGAAGTTTTTGCATTGTCGTGATGACTGTCAAATCTCATGGCTTATGTAAACCAAAACACTTTAACTTTACAGACTTTACTCACCTGACAATAAAAATCTCAAAGAGCAGTATAATTCTTTCAATAATTCAATAAAAAATACAATGAAATAACTAGACAAAAAATGTCTTCGACCGCGTCAACGCTACAAGTACAAGTGGAATGACTAGAAAAGTAGGAAAATTTTCGATCCTGTTAAGCCAGAAAGCAATGTTGTTACGTTTTTGTTATTTTTTTAAAGGGGGGAAATTAAGAACAAACAGTTGTATGATTTTAAATAAAATCAAGAATTCTGGTTTAGCTCCGGGGAGGGGGCTGCAGCCCGATGGCTACCCCCCCCCCCCCTGGATTCACCACTGATGTCAATTCATGATACATGGAGTTAGAGTTCCTGTCTCAGCCGAATCCATCCGGAACTCCTGATAGGGCAGCACGAAGCGGCCCCGCCCAGCGCGATAGCACAAGGTGTCTATTCTGGTACACTCGGTTGGGTTTGGGGACCGGACAATTTTCGCTGGTTACGGCCGGGAAAAATGACGTCTCCCCCCCCAACCGGGGGTACCAGAATAGACCCCCAAGTCAGCACTTGGCGGGAGCGGAATTAGCTCAACCGACGCGTCACCAAACTCCTCAGATGCAAGCGCAATTATACAATGAAACTTTTATACACCATTTAAGCAAAAATGAAAACATGCCACACACCAATCAGTCTATCCAATTCGCCGAGCGAGAATCGAATAAAGATTTCACTATATTGACTGCGTAAGTCTTAAATCATGGTTAATGCACAAGTTCATGAACTTCTTTTACTAACCAACTTTTTGGTAGTTTGTCTCGTTGTTGAGCCCAAACTGGACATTCGATCACGACATGTTTAATAGTTCCGTCTTCTCCACATTGGCATTTACAATCTTTACCAAACATTCGATTTTGTAAAAGACCAAATATCCCATGTCCCGTTATAATCTGATTGTAATGGAAGTCGGCACTGAGTCGAGTCATTTTAATTTCCGGGAAAATTAACCTTGCCCATTTTCCATTTTTAGATTGCTTCCATCTGCACTGTCAATTTTCTGTAAATTTTGTATTGTTAATATTTCTTATTTGTATTTTTTAATAAGTGAACTGTACGTCTATCAAATCTGTATTGGATGCTTCCTTAACAAGCAAATCTGCTCTCTCATTCCCCATTTTCCCTTTGTGGGCACTCATCCACATTAGTTTAATGTCCTCCCGATCTTGCATGATACATGCAAAAGGCTCTGTGTGAATTTTAGTTTTGGAGCCTATTGCACATCTTGCAAGAAAGAAAAGAATGTGACGTCACAGCACAGTGCGGCATGCACAATTAGATTACAAACTTATATTTGTCATGAAGGCGCCATTGGTAGACTGATAAACCATTTTGAACTTTACGTTCTTTTTCCTCCTGCAAAATACATGAAGGATTCCAAAATTAAATTGACTCAACGCACCATGTAAGCATAGATTGACAGTAAACAGATGTATTTTTTAAATCTCTATTAATAATAAAGGAGGATGTGTGTGTGTGTCCGTGTGTTGGTCCTCTACAGGGCAGACCGACTGACCAAGAGCTACGAAATTTGGCACAAACATACTTTGGTGGGTTGGAATGTGAGGAGGAGGAAAACCTAAGAGCCCCTTTTCAAAATTTTAATTATAATTTAAATTAATTAAAAATTAACTGAAATTTTGGCGTTTTTCCTTAATAACTTCCGAAAATATAAGTGGAGAGAAATCATTTTTACACCATCTGAAAGTGCAAAACATTACCTTTCCAATTATATCAATTAAGTTGCCGTACAATTTTTTTCTTGAATTTAAAAAAATATTTTTTGACATAATTTACAACAAAATACTTTTCATTGTTGGAATGCAACCCAAACCGTTTTCATTGTTTAAACAAATATTTAATTGCATATTTCTCTTTCATTGTAGTAATCTGAGATAATATCCTAATACATTTTGATTTCATATTTTACTTCTTCAAAATTTTTGCGAAATCTGTAAACCAAGCTCTCCGAGATATTGCTTTGCTTACATTAAGAAATATATCCATTAATCTGAATGGTTATGGTTGCGATGTTTTCATTCTTTTCTCAGCATGTTTTAATCCAGCTAACATGCCGTTGGCCAAAAAAATGTGCCGCGTCATTTTAATGTTGAAATCAAATGCATACTTTACAAGAGGAATAAGAAAGTGAAGATAGTGCCGACAACATGGGATTAGAGGTTACAAGACATGGTCGGTTATTTGACTCCATTAGTGACATTTATGTAGACAATGAACTGAAGAGGTCCAAGGTCATTAATAGAACATGGGTTAAATATATACCACAATCTGAAATTTAAAATTACGTTGTTAAGAGAACCATGAATATAAAATGATACAAGATTTAATTGAAGTCATATTCCCGGCGAACAAGCTGGTCGCCGAAGGCGGTTAGTAAACAAATAAAGCTATAAGAACGACCTGTTCCCTTCATGTGGTATTAAAATGTTTCTCCTTTTTTTAATGTTTTATGTGTAATATTTTAAGTTTTGTAAAACCAATATTTCAATGAAGATGTTTGTAATTTTTGTTGTTTTATTTAATATATTTTGATCAAGCATTATACTTTACAACTTACTTCAGTGTCATGTATTCAAAAATGTATAACATAGTTTTTGGGCATTTTTTCTTAACAGAAAGGCTACTCGAAGCCGCCTGTTTCACTCCATGGGCAGCTGTTTTGGCGAGAATTTTTCTACACAGCTGGCTCTGCTACACCGAATTTTGATCAAATGATTGGAAATCCAGTCTGCAAGCAGATTCCTTGGATCGATAATGATTCATTTCTTCAATCATGGGCCCATGTAATTTTTTTAAAAATATTTTTAACTAAATTTGATATATTTTTGTTAATACTGTGAATTTGTGTATTTGTTATTTTAGCAAACCTAATTTTTTCGGACAAATCTCTTTGCGATTTCTAATATACAGGGTGTCTACACTTATCGTAGTGCAATAGCTAATTTCTAAACCGTTAGAGATAGACATATAGTTCCAATTGGGAAAATGCATTAAATGAAGGGAAGAATTATATTTCATGTTTTTTGAGTCACTTAATATATTTCTGGAAGAGTTAATAATTCTAACTTTTTATACGGTCCCCCGGTCCTATCAGTCATATTTAGTAAAATATTCTTGACACTCTAACATTTTAAACAAAAAAAGTCCCACTCTTCTGCTACTACAATTGACCGAGTTATGGAGCTTTGAATATTGCTGACTTAGACCACTTTACACCATTTCAAATCCATATGTAAGACGATCCACCAATCAATGCGTAGCACTTGCTCGACGAGGCCGCTGATTGGTTAAAAATCATGAAATTCAAAGCTCCAGAACTCGCTCGGTTTTAGTCGCAGAAGAGTGGGACTTTCATTGTTTAAAATGTTAGAGTGTCAAGAATATTTTACTAAATATGACTGATAGGACCGCATAAAAAGTTTGAATTAGTAACTTTTTCAGATATATATTTAGTGACTCAAAAAACATAAAATATAATTTCCCCCTTCATTTAAAGCATTTTTCCAATTGGAACTATATGTCTATCTCTAACAGTTTAGAAATTAGCTATTGGATCACGATAGGTTTGGACACCCTGTATATATGAGATGACAGCAAATTTTTAGTCTTGTTGAGACATTTTGAAAATAATCCACAGATGATTAAGGTAAATTCTTCTTTATTTCAAAAATATTATTTATGTTGAAGGTTATCATGTTATTGTAGCATCTTAGATGATAATTAAAACTTCCAAACCAACCAATATCATAGTTGCGTACAACGCTGGCCTTGCGTCGGAGCAAAAAAGAGGACAATTAACAATGCACAGAGAGATTATATGCTGGTATAAAGGGGACTCCCAGGAAAAGACTCGTGACTGGGAGTTAAAGTAGAAGTGTGGTTACTACTGTTGAAGTAGAAGTAATTAAAACAGAATATCGTTAAAAAAACTTAATTTAAAGAAGTTTAAAAAGCTAAATCATTACATATACACATGTAAGGAAATAAAATATGCAAATGAAGTTAAAGATGAATGAAAAACATTTAATTTAATGGAATTTTTAAATTTTCGAGGATTTTTGTACAGTGAAACCTCTTCGAACGGCCACCCCTGCATAGCGGCCACCCCTCTTAATGGCCAATGTTTCGTGGCACGGATTTTTCGGCCCATAGACCTAATATTAAAATAACCCCTAGCAACGTCCACCCAACCCCTCTGAACTGCCGCCGGGTGGGTTCGCCCACTCCATTTAACAAACGCATTTAGAGATTTACTTTTTAAACTGAAAAACGAACTTGAAAAAATGTTTTTTTTCCCGAGAAAGGTAAAAACTTAAAACAGTCACAAATTGTATCCTTTTTTCAAAAAATGTAAAAAATTATTAAATAAAGTATATTATTTTCTCTTTAGATAAGTCTCAAACTTCATTTTAAATAAGAAATATATGTCAGACTTGTTCATATTATATATTATAACAATTATCTTGTAATTGTAACGAAAACCCTTCAGAGCGGCTACCCCCTCTGAGCGGCCAGTTTTTCTCGGAACGGAGGGGTGGCCGCTCAGAGAGGTTTCACTGTAATTAGTTTTGAATATTGATAATTCATTGGGAATTTAACAAAAACAACCTTTGTGACCCTAAAGTTCTGTCATGCGACCTCAGATAGAGCCCTGACCCATAGTTTAAGAAGGTCTGATCGAAATAAAACAATCTAAATGAAACTACAGGTTGATTACAAAAGAATTTCCCAACTTTGAAAGGCTGTATTTACAACACGAAAAAAGTCACAATCCTGGTTAACTAATCACTTCAAATATAACAATGTAAAGTAAGAAATACCATTAATCCTTTGAGGACGACCACACACTTAACGCCACGAGTAGCTGGCACACCCGTGTGACAGTCGTCCTCAAAAGGTTAATTCATTAATATCCAGTGTGACTGACCTGAGAAACTAAAGGCTATCTAAGTATCTAAACTCATCACATCTCTTTGCAGCATGAGCAGTGTTATGATTTGGATGGCTGCAGCTGATGATTATAGATTTTGCCAGTGTTAGCTAGCCATGGTTGAAAAAAATACGCGATCTCTTATATACCTCTATAGAAAAAAGAATCACATGGTGTTAGATCAGAGCCTCTTGGAGGGGCAGTGATGAAAAGTTTTGTCACGATCTGCTGTTGAACCAATTCATCATTGCAGTAAATTTTCGTTCAAGTATCTGTAAATAGATGAGTGCCTCGCGATATCTCCAGTCAAATAAACAAAACATCGAAATATTCTTCTCGTAATGATTAGAGTAATGATACTCTCAGCCGTTATATTTCGGAGATACCGTTTTTCAATGTTGAGGAATTCATTCTTAATCGCATTGTACTTTTTTTTGTAATGACCCTGTATTCACGTGCATTAATAATGTATTGATTTTCAGGCTCAAACTGGTTATCCGTTTATTGATGCCATAATGACACAGTTAAGGAAAGAAGGTTGGGTCCATCACTTAGCTCGGCATTCAGTTGCTTGTTTTCTAACCAGAGGAGATTTGTGGGTCTCTTGGGAACGCGGAATGAAGGTAATGAACGATTTCTGTTTCATATAGAGTATATGATTTAAAATCAATTCTGTATTTGAGTATTTATTTACAAAAATTATTATGTTACATCTGATTAAATCTGAATTACATGCGATTCAGTCGCAGCGGTTGACTTTCAACTGAGAAACAACTGAGCATTGAGCTTGAAAAAGATATTTTGTAGAAATAAAGTTTTTAAAAACATGCTTTTTTTAAATTGACTATCAGGTGGTGCCTCCGATATGAAATAAAAATTTAATTAAAGTGAATCAATTAAATGATAATTAAGCTCTGAAAATATTGAAATATTGTAATTTCATCGAGAATACGTAAATGTACAAAATTTCAAACCTCTAGCACACGAGGAAGTGATTGGAAAAGAGATCACAAAATTCCATCATTATAAACAAGAAGCAACACAGGTTAAATAAAAGGGTATAAAAATGATGTTGAACGTGAATTAAACCAAATTTACTATCAGATGATAATTTTGTGCATTTCAACGATATTAAAATGAGCGGGATACAATGACTCCTATTATCGATTCTATTGTGGTTTTTATATTATTATTGTTAAAAACATGGAAAGTCGCTTCCCAGCAATGTGAGTCTTATGGTTGGGAAGAGAGCTTTACAAGGTTAAACAGGGAGTGACCTCAGCAACTGTTCAGGGACCCCTGACCTTGGCGACAAATTTGGCGACCTTGGCGACAAATAGATGATTTCAGAAAATGCAACTCTTTTCTCGATATTTCTATTAGGAAAGGGAATACGCTTGAATATGCGAGAAAACTCCTTGTGACGTCACGGCCTGTCGGAGAGAGTATATAGGGATCGCGCCTTTATCGGAGGGGTAGTGTTGATCCATTGGGAACGACTTGGAGTTTCTTCTGCAGTGCGAGCTAGGAAGCTGGTGAGCTGAGCTCTATTGAGAGTGCTGTTATTGTCGTTATTAGTTATTTGCTGACCGTTTGTGTTGCTAAATATCAAAGTGCTGAACTGTTATTATCTGTGAATTGCTGTCTGTTTATATTGCTAATCTGTGCAAGAACTATTGTTTCCTGTACCTGTGCTGCGTGTTTTCCTACATATTTGTAAATAAACCTTCATTCTTCATTATCCTACATGTTGGACTGTTTACACCATACACCCATTGAAAGATTTTGTAACATTATTAAACCACCCAGAGAGAACCGACCAGATAAAGTTTACGGTTATACAAAACCCTTGCAGCGTAAAGATGAAATACAAAAGAAAAGGAGAAAAAAATTAAAACAACAATAATAATAAATACAAAAAGTAAACTGAAACAATCTTCAATGAAAGTTTTAATTGCTGGTGGAAGCGAGAAAAGTCCTTCTTAATCCATGATGATATCATGTCTTCGTTCATGAAGGATCTTCATAATACTCATGAGTCGTGCCAGGGATCTGTTGTCTTGGACAATACAGTCGGACCTCTATTTATCGAACCTCTATTTTGCCAATTTCTCTATTTTGCGAACTTTTTCTTAGAACCAAGAACATTTTGCGAATTTCTTCGTAAAATAACCTCCAAATAGCGAAGTGCATTCTCTATTTAACGAACTTTTTCTTGTGATCCAATATTTTTTTTTCTACCTTTTCCTCAAAAAATTTCGAAACATTTCAAACTTATTCTTTCTTTAAACACATTTTATGGTGATCAGTGACCTTGAAGCTGGAAAATGTCAAAGCGAAAGTGCTTGAGCACCAAAGAAAAAAAATTTAATTCTTCATGAGGTGGATAAAGGCGTGAAAAAAAGGATATTGCTTTAAAATTTGGTATTCCTCCAAACAGCTTATTAACTATAATAAAAAAAAATCGTGATAAGATACAAAATTATGATTAATCGAATTCTTGTTCAAAACGTTTAAAAGCATATGTGTATGAAGATGTGGATTTAGCAGTTTTGAAGTGGACAGTGTGGAAAATAAAAAAGATACAGCAATGGATTGCGATGAAGACGAAGATGATGAAGATGGAAATGATCATGATGCAGAAATCAACAAACCTTCGAATGATGAAAAGCTAAAATTCATTAATTTTAATATAAAATTATTTTTTAATTGAAAATACAGTGTATTCCAGGACAATGTTTTGTTTTATTCTTGTTTTCCTTGCAGATTTCTTTTTGATGGGTAAAATATATAAAGCAAATAGATATTAATTTACAAAATAAAGGTGTGATTAATTACTTTTTTAATAATATTTAGTTTTTATGAATTTAAAATCTGTTTTGTGTAGTTTAAAGTATTTTAAAAGGTGAATCTCTATTTAATGAATTTTCCATATAACAAACTTTTTTCCGGGATTTAGCGACTTCGTTAAATAGAGGTCCGACTGTATTTTCACACCACGTCGAAAGATATTCAGCACTGGGTTTCGTGAAATGAAAGGGTTTTGTCTCTGGGAAGACTGTTGCGTAGTGTTTGCACCACCTTTAGCACCGCAAACGCATCGATCGTGTGAACATAAATCGAACCTATGAAGACAGCTCACGAGCGCCCCATGTGCCGTGATGAATTGGTTGGTTCTTGAGTTGAATGAGGCTCGATTAATGTTGACTTGAGCAGTGGCGGATTTTGACAATATGAGGCCACAGGCGCAAAACTGACTTGAGGCCCCCCCTCCCTCTACCCAATATCTCAACTTCCCTATCGGCTTAGCCCTAAGATGTGTGTAGAATAGGTTTTGATGCCCCCTACCGTGACCATCGATGGCCAACGCCCCTGCCCTTAGGGGCCGTCCATAAATGATGTCACGCTTGGAGGGGGGGAGGGGGTTCGTGAAATTGTGACAGTTTGTGACAAGGGGAGGGGGTAACAAGAAGTGTGACATCGCACATTTTGATTAAAATAAAAACATTTAAAATCAGCAGATTAAATTTTGAAGTTATTTTGAAATTATCAGAATTTGAGGGTATTTTTTTAATAGGGGCCAAAACAACTTTCTTGTGATTTTTTTTCATTTATATTCCTTTCTTTTCGAAAAAAGCCTTCAGGGTAGGTTCTGTGAATATGGGAGGAAGAGTCGTAGTAGTAAATGATTCCGAGTAATTTCTATTTTTTGATTGTGTACATAATTTTATAAGTGTTCTTATAAATTAATGTGACAAATGAAATGAGATGGCAATTCCATTAAGTAAAACTAATATTGAGGCGTTTTTTTTTTTTTTTAAATTCAGTCTGTGTAAGTGTATTTTGTGTTCATAAATTAAAGATAAGATTTAAAGCAAAATATTTCAAATTCCAAAATACAAATAAAATTCCAAATACTGTTTTCAACTGCTCTTTTATATTAATATTTTATTACTATTGTATATTAATTACGTTTTTTGTTGTAAACCTAATCTCCTTTCATACAAAATAAGTACACATATAATCAATATTATTATGCTCGCAAATGTCATTAAAACACATACTTAAAGTTTAAAAATAAAATTTGAAATATGATCTATAATAACGTAGTGCTTTGTTTCTGAACTGCAAGTATATGTTTATGTAATATAGCGTGAAATGTGACAAGGGGGGGGGGAGGGGGTATAGTGAAGTGTGACACTTTGTGACAAAGGAGGAGGGGGGTCAAAAATATTGAAAAAAAAGTGTGATATCATTTAAGGACAGCCCCTTACCCAATGTCGCAACTTCACCGTCGGCATAGCACTACAATTTACGTCCAATAGGTTTTGATACCCCTACCGAATGTCACTAATTCGCCATCAGTTTGCACTGCTGTATACGTCGAATGGATTTTCGAGGCACGAGGCGATCACCTCTAGAACCTGTGCGGAAAACCGCCACTGGACTTGAGGTACGAAAAGGAAGGTTCGCCGTCCCGTTTCCGAAAGGTTCCATCTATCTTGCCAGATTTCAAGGGAACACTCTTTTTTTGAGATTATTTTTAAGGCAAGATTTAGGGAGATCGATATTGATGTTGAGAGTATGTGGTTTTTATATTATAAATCTGGGTTTAATAGGTGTTCGAGGAACTGCTACTGGACGCAGATTGGAGTCTGAATGCAGGAAACTGGATGTGGCTGTCAGCCAGTGCCTTCTTCCATCAGTATTACCGTGTCTATAGCCCCATCGCGTTTGGGAAAAAAACTGACAAAAATGGAGACTACATTAGGTGAGTGATGATTGATTTTCAGTCAGAATAAGCCTATCTTGTTAAAAATTAGAAAAAGAAATTACTCTATGAGAAGCATCACAATTTTGTTTTTTTATTCTTTTAAAACTAGAAAATCAGCCGTCATGGTATGACGGTTACAATTTGCCTCTTCATTCGAGAGATTTCCCGTCAAATTTGATGTGTTTAAATAGATATATATGCGAGAGAAATGTTTAACATTGATTGAAAACAAATAAAATAATCATATGTTTTATGACAGGAAATATATATATATTTTATTTACATATTTCTTTATTCAAAAAACCTCTTGGTAAACAACATTTCGTGTGAAGTATTTTTCGTTGTTTAACAATTTTATTATAATTCAATAACCATGAAATTCCCAGCTTGTCAAACGTAAGTTAAAATTTCAAAGTAAATATTTTTCGAAATTCTAATCGAAACAAAGAACTTCATTTCTTGTTAAACGTTGCCAAAAAATATTATCAAATTATATGACCACGAATGTAATAAATAATCAGATGCATCGTGGCGGACAAACTATATCACGCGCATGATATACCACTGACGTGATTTACTACTTTCTATTAAAAAACGGAAATTAATTTGAAATATATAACTAATATAATTTAAATTTTCTCGGAAACTATTGATCATCGCGAGATAAATTTTATATCAATCGATAGAAAATTTTATTTCACCATTTTAGAGCTATTAATTTGATATTAGAACGACAATTACTCATTTAAATTTAAAATTACCAAAATTTAGGTTCTCTAACAATGAAATAATGCTGTTTAACGTCTCTCAATGCTATGTCGCGAGTTTTATTGTTGGTGACGTCAAAGCCTTACCGAGAGATAGATCTGGGCTATTATATTAGTAATGAATAGACGTAATATTTGTCTTTAAAATATTTCTTTTTTTCCTTTTCTTTATTCCAGACTATTTTATGTCTACGAATTTTATGCTTGATATGTTACAGTGGCGTGGCGATAGTGAGTAGCGCCCGGGGCATAATTTGATTTTTTGTCCCCAGTAGTCACCACTGATTTAGTAAATGTAAATGGTGTCTAGGTCATGGTATTAATTTTCTGCCCTCTCACCATATTTGGCCATTGATATGTTATCTATTAATATTGTATAACTGACCCAAATTTAGTTAATGTTGTAGTTGTAGAGGTATTGTCTAAATATTTATGAATTAATTGTACTTTCATATTATTTTGAAATTGACATTATTCGAAGTATTACTAAGTACACGAAATTTCATCTGCATGCAACTGAAATTCAGCAATTGTTAATTAAATAAGAAAACGATGTAATTGAATCTTCTATTTCCAGATTCTGATTGGACCCCTGTTAATAGTGTTTTAGTGTTATTTATTTCTTTAAAAAGCTCATATATGTGTGTCTTACAAAATAATTTAAAGCATAATTACGCGATGGAAGTCATTTGCAAAATACCATTTTGAGATACAGATTTTGCAAAACATTGCGGAAAAAGGTTTCTTCTTTTGTTCGTCTTATGAACTGAAAAAATGTGTTTTTGCATATTTATATGAAAACTAATATTTACAGGAAATACATTCCAGTCTTGAAGAAATTTCCACCTGAATATATTTATGAACCGTGGAAGGCACCAAAAAAGGTTAGTGTGTACTTCAGAATTTTTTTTTTCTGTGTTTCGGATTCGGAGTTTAATCAAAGTTTTCTTTTAAGCAATATTCTTGCTTGTATATCATCAAGTATTACAATTTTAGGTATAAACTCTTATTCAAAAACTCTCAAACAAAAATTTTAGGTTAAACTCTCTGTGAAGAAGGATTCTCGATCTACTTTGCATTGGCATTTCTCTAAAATTATATCTTAGTGTTTAGATTAAATTTTAAACAAAAGTTTAACCCTCACATTCAGTCCAGCAGCCATGAACTCTATTCCAACCATAATGGAACACTACAGATTTTACCGTAATAAAACGAAATTACCATTTATGCATTGAAGATTCTATAATTTAATTCTTTATAAACTGAAAGCGTTTCTGAATAAAATTTTCTCCTTTCACTTTTGTTCTCCATTTTCTAATTTTAAAATATTCTGTTAATTTGGAAATATTTGCGGCTGAGGCTTAGCGAGGGTAAGTGGGCCTGGGGCATAATTTGACTTTTTTGCCTCTAGCCATCCTCAGCGGCTTAGCAAGAGTAAATGGCTCAGCATGGCATTATTTTTTCGACTCCTCATCGTATTTAATTTCAAAAAATGATGTAAACATATTAAAATTTTGTCTCTATAGCGCCTCCTAAAGC
>BGPR01002110.1:138890-195715 GCA_013235015.1 Araneus ventricosus
AAAACCCAGTTTCTATAGTCAGTGGAAAAGCCCTGTTTCCATAGTCAATGGAAAAGCCTAGTTTCCATTATCGGCCCCCTAAAGCCCTGTTTCCATAGTTCGTCGTTCCTTGTCTGAAGTACGCCATATCTCCTGTCCAGGGGTGGCGCTAGTGGGATGTCCGGATGGATTTTTGTACTCCGTTCATGTAATTGGCTATTCAACTTGAATATAAATAAAAATCGGGCAAAAATTTGGGAGGGTCATCATTATACCCTTCCCTTGTGCAGCTGGTCATGACCCCGTCGGGCGAACTCTACTCCTGCTCCCGTTATGGGACCGCAAAGAATCGTTATTGCTCGAGGGTTTGTGGGGTGTCTCGATCGTTCTGGAGAAATGTTGGTAAATGCTCGGTCATCAAATGAAACGAGTCGATGGACGGAGACCTCAGTGTAGTTGTAGAATACTGTCCTATCGCCACGAGAAAAACCCTGAACAGGGTTGCTTCATGTAGATTAGTCGAAGAAAGGAGTGAAACGGGATAAAATCAACCGCAACATTTGGCAAACTAAGCGCATTATGTTAGGTGAGGAATTCGTTTTCGACCAAAGTACCAAGCGAAATGAATCTTCCGTCTGTTCTATCTGCGCCAAATGAAATAAAGCCCTTTCCGTCACCCCCAAAATACAGTGGAATATACCGCTTCCATAAAGACCGCCACCGGCATGTCTGGGGTATTGCTCGTGGCGGTAGGACAGTATGTATGCGTCGTGGGAACGGTGCGGCTGTACGGATTCCGAACGCAATAAATCTCCAAGTATAACCTCGAGCAACGAAGCCACTTATCGTTGGAACAAGGCTTAAGATTGGCATCCGGGGGATCTTGACTTCTTGTCGCCCGGTCGCTACGCCACTTCATTAAGACATGATTATTCGAAAATGTATACAGGGTGGCCCAAAAAATGTTTAATATATATTTGGTACAACTATGACATGAAAAATTTATAACATACCCTCAAAGTTTCTTAATTCAAATTTATTAATACAAATTAAAAATAATTTCCATTACCTATAGCGGGGGAATTGTTGACCCTTATCTAGCCACTGCTGAAAATACCGATAGATGAAATTACAAACGTCGCTAAACGTATCAGTTGGTATTTTGGTTTCTTTCAAGGGCTACTCTCAACTCTTCGATTGTAGCCAGTCTTCAGCTATAAGCATTACAAAAAGAAATTCATCTGAAATGAGATCCGTGAGTGTATTTGTGTGGGGAAATCGGTGTTCCCTTTGTGCCCTAATGGTTTTCTCATCAAAATTCCATAAAGAATCCTCCAATTAATTCACAACACAAATCAATAAATGTATTAATTCTGATATTAATAATTTGACTTATGAAGCTCAGATATGTGTTATTAAATGCTTATGTAATAGCCATTAAAATTGTGTATACTTTTTTGGAAAACCCTGTAATGGTTTATAATGTGAAAGATATTCCCATTAGTTGGATGAAGCTCTTACTATATTGAAGCAGAAGCTCTTTTTTAATTTAATGGATATAAATAAACCAAATGTTTCTTTTTCCGGCCTTTATTGTTCAAAAATCTTTGTAACTTTAAATTTCAACTAAAATTACTTTTACTATCCTTCTGCTTTACACTCTTGCTTTTGCCTCATTTATGATCAAATTTAGCTTCAGGAGCAACTTGGCTGTGTTATTGGAAAAGATTACCCTTCGCCTATTGTGGATCATGACAAAGTTCGAGTGGAAAATCTTAGACGGATGGATGCTGTATATAAATCAAAACAGGAAAACAAAGGCAAGAAAATTTTTTCTAAGAAATTCTAAGAATTCATATGATTGGCATAGAAAGTAGGATAACCATATGAGCAATTTGAATGAGATCCCAGATAGCAAAGAAGGTTGCCATTTCACTTTGCATAGGCTGTCCGCGAAAGCATTTCCGCGCAAACCGTTTCGGAAACCATTCCCGCAAAATTGACGTAGAAGCTGAAATTGACCCCGCCTGGTGTAGTGGTTAGTGCGCTTGCCTTCCAACTCTATGAACGCGGGTTCGATCCCCGGCTCGGGGGAACTTGAAGTTTTGTCACAATCTACAACGAAGTCGTACAACTAAGTTCAGTTAATTGAAATTAATAATTAAGCTTTAATTAATTAAGATTCCTAATTGATCTAATTAATTGACATTCCAGATAACTCTAAGTTGGACTAAGATGACGTCAGAAGAAGGGCGTTGGACCCCTCTATAGAAGTACGGCTTTGAAGAGGGGATATAAAAAGGGGATTGGACCTCTCTGTAGGAGTACAGCTTCGGAGGAGGGAAGGGGTTCTATTGTGTCCGCCGAAGGAGGGCTCTTAACAACCTTTTGAAAGGCCTGAAACAAGCTTGTAATAAAAGCTTTGGGAAGTCTTACTAAAAACCTTACAGAAAACCTTGTTTCTTGTTGACTAGCGAACCTTTCCGCTACCTTGCCGAAAGGTTCAACCCTTGTCATGGTGATCTTTGTGACAACCCTTTACCCTTGCCGGCGACAAGGTTTCCAAAGCTTTTTAGACAAGCTTTCTTTGCTATCTGGGACAGTGCCACTTTTTTTTCTTTCTCGTATATGAAGTACACAAAAAGGTCTTGTAAACGTAAAAGAAAAGACCTGGAGATGATGGTGAATCCCCACGTTTTAGATATCTCCGAGTCCGAAAAGCATATAGTAAAGTACCGTTTATACGCCTTTCAAGGTATTGACATGAAGCGACGAATAAATGAAAAGACATATAATCGAACTTTTACTAAACAACTTTGATTATAACAAATTTAATGCTACTAATGAAAATTTATTTAAAAGTATTAATTTTAAAGTTTTTTTAAGACAGTACTAGTATAATACTAGATAGTATGGAAATCAATAAATAAATTTTTAAATTAAACATTTATCACAAAAGTGAGAGTCGTCTGACGTGCTGATTGTCTGTAAGTATTAAGCACTGCATTATAAATCGAATTAAATTCATTGAATGTTTTTACATTATTCTTTTGACAAAAGAAATAAGTTCGAAGTATATTAATGGATGTAATGGTTTCCCATGTGTGTGATTTGATATTCAGTTCAATGATAATCCAGTTTTTTTTTTATTTATTTACAACACACACACACACACATCTAAACACCAATACGTCAAAAACATATAAAATATAAACATCGCATAGCTTAGAGCTCGATTAAAATCCACACCCGCCTGGGGCCAGGGTCAGAAGGTATCTGAAGGTGAATCCCTTCGGGCGTGGGGGATGACAGTTCTATTTTTCCCTTTCTAGGGATTGCTATAGCCAAGTTGCCACAATGGGGTCCATTGTATAATTAAATGAAAGTGGAATAGCTTCTTCAGCATCACTTACATTAGTACCATACAATTTGACAGTGGCGGCGACTACTTTTTACGGAAAAAATTAAATTTTTATTTCATTTCAGCTGCCTAAAACTAGGAATTTAAAAAAAGCAATAGTGTCCGGGAAATAGCTAATTTTGTAACTAAATTTTTAAATTGTGTTGCCTACTCGTCTATACTCGTAGGTAATTTTAGGTATCTATAAATTTTTTGCCCCCAATCGCCGCCACTGTGAATACATCAGTTGCGAATAATTTCGAAGTCGTGATATCAGTAACACAATTCATATACAGTATACTCTCCATTATCCGTGCGCGGATTATCCGGTTTGCGGATTATCCGTGCTCATTCCGGACTCACAAAAAAAATTTAAAGAGAAACATTTTCACGCTTATCACGCGTGTAAAATCGATGTTGATGTTCGATCGAGAGATTCATTCCGTTAAACTAGTGAGCCGTGACGGCGGAGGCTAAAGAATAGATTTTTTTTCTTCCTCCACGTGCAATCTCTACCGGTTCAACCCCTAATTTTCCGAGAAATGAATCATCCACTCCCTGCTAGCTCGTTCTCGTACGAACACGCTTCTTCCCGACACGTCATTCTTTAACTTCTTCGTCGTCTTTCACTTTCGCACGTGTTCCTTTAGTTTTTGCGTCTTGTTTATCGTCAGTTAGTAGCGTGAAATTTTTTACTGGTAAAAATGAGTGGTGTGAAACGAAAACGAAACGTTTTAAGTGTTAAACAAAAATTAGAAATCCTTCAGAAACTTGATAATGGAGAATCAGCTAGTACTGATGCAGAAGATGTACTAAATGAGGGAAATGCAATTTCTCATTCTCCTGCTCTACAATCTGTGGAAACTTTGTTAGATTATATGGGACAAAGAGGATTTGATTACGGTGGCATTACTGCGGTTCGTAAAATATATGTCGATATACGACAAGAGATGAACAAACAGCTGAAGCAAAGACGCATTACAGATTTTTTAAGCAGTGAATGTTAAAAGGAAAATTCCTAGTTTGATGTTATACAGCATGCACATGTAAGTAATTTTTATAGTTTTGTACTGATGTTGATTTTTTCTTTAATAAAAAGGAGTTTTCGGATTATCCGTGTTTTTCTATTGTCCGCGCGATCCCTCCCGGTGATTAACCCGGATAATCGGGAGTGCACTGTACTAGAAAGAAGGAAATTTTCACATTTTAGAATGGGGAAAACGACGTATAACGGAACCTTTGCCTCGTATAAACAAAGTACTTTGCTATTATAATGAATACCAATGAATCAGGAATGTGATGAAACGACGTATAAGTGAGAAACGTATAAACGGTGCTTTATTGTATTTTTGAAATTATGTCTGTTTGTCTGTCGCTTTGTTTGCAACATCATAACTCAAAAACGCAGAGATGTGGACGGATGAAATTTGATGCGCTATCTTTGCACCAAAATTGTAGATTTCGGCCAAATTTTGCACGAAATTCATCAAAGGGAAGTCTTTCTGTCTGTCCGCTCGCGTGCACGTGAGTACGATAACTCAAAAACTTAATGAGCTGGATGGATGAAATTTGGTGTATTTCTTTCTTTTTACTAGAATGGTAAATCTGTATCAAATTTTTCACCGTGTACGTCAAAGAGTTTATTGTCTGTCTGTCCATCTGTGTATTCGTGTGTGTTGTAATGCGCTATATCAAAAATACCACAAATTAGATGGGTATTATGGGTATACTACAAATTAGAATTTTAGTATATGATCTTTACACCAAAACTGTAAATCTATATCTAATTCTGGATTAAATCCATCAATGGATAGACTGTCTGTTCGTTTGTTTGCCCGTATGCATAAAAACATGATAATTTAAAAACAAACAAGCTAAATGAATGAAATTGGTATGTGGTCTTGATACCGAAATTGTAATTCTGGACCCAATCGATCAACAGAAATAACTCTCGATACCGAAATTGTAGCTCTATATTAAGTTCTGGACCCAGAACTTAAGTTCTGGTCAACAGAAATATCTCTCGATACCGAAATTTAGCTCTATATTAAGTTCTGGACTCAATCGGTCAACAGAAATATCTCTCGATACCGAAATTGTAATTCTGGACCCAATCGATCCACAGAAATATCTCTAGATACCGAAATTTAGCTCTATATTAAGTTCTGGACCCAATCGGCCAACAAAAATAGATCCAAAATGCATACTCGATTCTTTTCTCTTTACTATGAAGCTAAATCCAAAACGCGCCATAGTGTGGAGGTATATGAGAAAGTCGAGGAGAGAACCCTCCCGCTGGTTTAATGCCGAAACGGCACTTATTATTCCGTATATGCAGGGTCGGATTATGAAATAGGCAACTGACTGCGGCCTCGCAACTTTCGGGGGCCCCAAGCCTCGAAATTTTTTTTCTTACATTTTCAGAGGTATTTAATTTCGTACTTCCATTTCATTTACAAGGCCCCTGTTCTCGCCTGCAGGTATGTGTAGTCAATCTTTTCTTTTTTTTTTTTTTAACAGTTGACTGTTTGACACGTGAGTCAACAGCCCTGGAAAACTTTGTGTATGAGAACTTGGAATATACTGAAAAAAAGTTTCATTACTATTTTACCACTTTGAAAAAAAAATTTTTTTAATTCAAATTTTTAAAAAATAGTTAATTTTTTTATACGCGAGATAATGAAAGCAACTGTTCTTGAAGTTGACCAGGAATTAAATGTGTTTTTATTTCAGTTTGTCGTAATTATATTTATATAAAAACTGTTTATATAGATATTAAATGAAAATCAATACAAAATATTTGACTTTTTGGGGGACGGGCCCTTAAATTGCTGTGCGTAAGGGCCCCTACAAGGCTTTATCCGGTCCAGCGTATATATCTCGGATTTTGGTTATTGTAAGCATGTTACAAAGAAATCATTGAACATAATTTTGTCCATATTTATAAAGTTTATGCAAGTATACGTGTGTACTTTAATATATGCGTGGATTATCATTTATGATTTATTTCAATGTTTTTGCAATTCTAATTTAATGTATTTCAGATAAGGATAAAAAAGGATCGCCTTCGAAGTCGAAAGAATCATCAGTGTCGAAAAAGGCGCCCTCCAAAGGAAAACGAAGTTTGGATGAAAATAGTCAGGTCAAAATATCGAAATTTTTGAAAAATAAATGACAACAGTGATTTTCACTTGGAAAAGAAGATCTGAAATATTTTAATGTACAACATTGCCGGAAAGAGATTGTAGGATAGGAAAATATTTAATCATTCTTTATATGCTTAGAAAATATACACTGTAAATACTTCTGTATGAGAGTGTTAAGTAAACCTTGATACTCTGTTTATATGATAATTTACATGTTTATTTACATCCAGTGGCGAATCCAGGATTCGGGTCTGGGGGGGTTGAGGTCATAAAAATTTTGTATCGTAGTGACGAATGTGAAACCTCATGGCTTATGTAAACCAAAAAACTTTAACTTTACAGATTTTCCTCACCTGACAATAAGAATCATAAGGAACACTACAATACTTTCGATAATTTAATAAAAATAAAATGAAATAATTAGCCAAAAAATGTTTTCGACCGCGTCAACGGTACAAGTGGAATGACTAGAAAAATAGGAAAATTTTCGAGCCTGTCAAGCCAGAAAGCAATGTTGGCAGGTTTTCATTTTTTTAAATGAAAATTAAGAACAAACAGTTGTAGTGATTTTAAATAAAATGAAGAATTTTAATTTAGCTCTGGGGGGGGCGCAGCCCGATAGCCCCCTGGGTTCGCCACTGTTTACATCTATTTCGATCTGACTATATAAGGTATATCGTAAGTCTTCATCTGATTTAAAATTCTCTATATACAATAGTAAAAAAGAGAAGTTTCAAAATGCTTGAAATGTACTGAAATTTTGACTTGCTAACTCATGAATGTGACTCCTTTGGGCAATACGCTGCACGTCCAATGGAGTATGTCTGAAGTCACGTTAATATTGGATTCCATCCACCACTTTCGATTCATCATCGGCTGCGATTCCAGTTTTGAGATCATCCAGATTTGCTACTTAGGGAAGCCATCCTTCTACACAGACATCGATAAATGTTATATGAGGGGAACGAGGAGTTTATGATTGAAGTGCCGTCTCATGAGGCCTTCGTCAATGATAATGTAGCTTTTCCTTAAAGAACCCTTTAAGTATCAGTCAGTGGTATAGCCGCAAAACGGAACGGAATTCATTACGGAGTACCGCGATGACGCCAATCGTCCGATGCACCTCCACGTCTAATTAATAAAAGGGCTTTTAATTAAATTAAAGTTAAAAAATTCGAATATGGATTTAAAAAATGAGATGAACTAAAAAGGGGAAGCAGAGTAAAGCTGGGGGAGCAAAATCTGTAGTGATTTTTAACGGGAAACACTGCGAAAACGATAGTTCGGTGTGGAATTTTCGCAGATGGGGAATTTCCGTGTCCTAATCCGTATTTTCATTATTTAAACAATGTTGCAACAATGAGGTATTTAAGTAGAAGGCTAACAAGTTCAGATAATATGAAGGAAATCGAAATTAAGCATTGAAAGGTGATGCACAACGTAGCGGTTTAATGAAGTCGAAACGTAGAAAATTTTGAGGATTTCACGGGTCCCGATTCTCAGCGGTATAGTCGCAAAATAAGCAGTGCTGGAACGCTATAATCTGGGTGCCGAAAATCGCGCTGTTTTAATGAGGTTTTTACAATTTTTTCTCGGTAAAAAGAAGCAGTGCCGGAACGGTATTAAAGCTCCACTACACCCCTTCAATTGAGTGGAGCTCAAAATTGTCACTGTCAGCCTGTAATTTCGATATGAGACGGTTTCGCAGTATTTATAGGCATGCAATTTGAGTGAAACTGTCTTCTTGAAAGAAGAGTAGACCATAAACCCTCTCTCTAGACATTGCACAATCACACAAAAAATGTTATCTTTGGGGTTTAGTTTAGTTATATAAACATCCCGTTTTAAAGCAACATGACGACGAATCTCTTCATTTTGAACTGTGGTCACATGACTTGGATAACACTTGACCCAACAGCTCTCCCCCTTCAAATTTCCATGCCATACCAGCAGAAAGACCTTGATGCGTGTTTTAGCATGCACCTGACGCACAAGCAGCAGGAATTTGGTGGAATCAGATTTTGAACCTGAATACGAAACCTAACTATCAGGTCACTGTGGACCTTTAGGGAGTTTTGATGCTTTACAGTTTCATATACAGTAAAAGCTTAACTATCCGGCATGCTCGGGAAACACCGATTTCCGAATAGTTGAAAAATGGGAGGGGGGGGGGGTAGCCTTTTTTTTTTAAAAGATTTTTTCGGCCAATAACTTGTTTTTATTATTTTGAAATGTGCATTAAATATAATTTTTAAAAGTACTTCTGTATCTTCCATAACATTGTATTTACAGGATGCCGTGCGGAGCGGATGTTGCATTCCAGAAATAAATTGTCTATGTGAATAGAACGGCGCGAGCATGCCAAATTTTGGCGAGCGATGTAAAATTTTTAGTAAAACTCATTTTCTAATTTTTCCAGTTAGTTGAGCTTTCCGGATACTTGAATGCTGGATAATCGAGAATTTACAGTACCTGTTCTGTTGTCGGAATTCGATTACAGTGGCTTCAGTTCCATACGATCGGAGACAACTGCTTTTTGCACTTATACTCTTAAATATGTGCGCAAACAATTTTAATTTTTTTTTTAATGTGGGGTCACTATCTCAACGAGTGACAGAAACTCACTATGCCTTCTAGACATGCCCAGGCAACTGCTAGCAGCAGTGGTATAAAAGTAAATGATCCTCTCTTTCCAGTGACATGCTGGTCGTTTAACTATGATCAATGATTGTGGAGTTATAGCATTTTAAAACCAGATGAAAACTTTTGATACACTGTGTATTTCATTTCTCTTATTATTTCATTACAGCAGCAATAATTTTATTTATTTAAGAGATGTGTATTTCCAGTAAGAAGATTGATTGTAAAAAGGTTGGAAAACTGCTTTTGGTATTTAATGTTACTTATAAATGACACTTGGCTGCACTATCTTTACTTGAAAAATTGAATCAGTTTTTAACACTTGTACATTAGGATCAGTTTTTAACACTTGTTGTACATTAGAATCAGTTTTTAACACTTGTTGTACATTAGAATCAGTTTTTAACACTTTTGGTACATAATACTGCATTATAATTGATTTTAATGAATTAGTTTCTTTCCAGATTATTCTACTTAAGCATATTATCCTGGAAATGAGAACATAAATTCCAAAATAATTCGATATATTTTAATTACCATTTTCATAAATACAGCTTATGTAATGTTTTAAAGAATAAAATGATAAATGATTCAGTGGTAATTGTGTTCATTGTGTCAAAGTTTCAAAAAATAATTTAGCTTGGTAAAATTTTAAACTTGTTGTTAAATCGTCTGATCTCCTTCAAAGTATTCCTCATGGTGTTTCCTACGCAAAGTGTACTTTAATGTCAGAAAAGAGTGTAGGGAAAATACTATCAATTTTCATCATCTAATGCTAATAATTAAATAAGTCCCTGAATCTTTGGATCTTTATCTTCAGGATGAAGTATGTGAATATAGCACACAATTTAAAAATTTAATTATTTTGAACAGAATGTGCATATGTTTTATATCTTATGCAGATTTTCAAGATTCGAAATTTAAATACAGTTTGATTTTGTTAAGCTGAACAACAAACTAGGCAATGGAAATGTATAGATTAAAAAAAATAATAATAAATCTAATGCCTAGATATATCTGTTGCCAGACAAGTGGAACTTTCTACTCGCAATGATGCATATGTCTGTTTGCAGATATATGAATGAAAATTTCTCACAACGAATTGGTTGCAGAGAGAATTTCGGCACAGTGACCTTACAATCCCTGTGTTTTTTGTTTCTATGCGGGAACATAAAAGTCTAAATATTTCATTTTTTCCACCACTAACAGCTAATACTGATGAGCTGAAAATATAATAACTGCAGCCATCAAAACTGTTACACTGCACATGATGTAAAGATGAGTTTGGATATTGAAGAGATAGTGTTCATGTTCCTTCATGGCGATCACATTGTTGAATTTATGTTATTTTTGAAGTGACTGGTCAACTGTGGTTGTAACTTTTTTCGTTTTTAAGTAGAACCTTTCAAAGTTATGGGGAGGGTTTTTTTTTTTTTTTTTGTAATCGCACTGTATACGAGACATTATTAGCTACAAATTATGGTAATTTTGTAATAAGTCAACTTAAAAGTGGTAGGTTAAAAAAAAGACAAAACAATTTTTATTACTACACTAGTTCTTTAATATTTTACCAACATTTCATCAGATACAAATTTGTATAATTTACTTCATATAAAATGAAAAGCTATAATTCACATGTTTCAATGGTACAAAAATGTTAAAATCGTTCATGATGGGTGTAAAATTTACCTAGAAAAAGTTTGCCATTTTATAAAATTAACATTTAATTAAGAACCATATTTATTAATTAACAATAAAACAAAATATTACTAAACATCAAATGCACATAAAAGTATTCTTTCCTTTTCTTTTAAAAACTTATATTCATTTGTTTTTTTTAATTTGATCTTTTGACAATACAATTATATTATGAGACATGGAATTTTTATCCAACTCTAAAATAAAAGCACACTACATTTGTAATTTCCAGATACATGATAAATATAGTATCATGTGATTTATTACTTTTTTTATGCTAAAATATTTTTTAAATACTTTTCTTAAACAGTGATCAAAATTTGTACTTGATTTTCAAGGAAAAATCTACAAATGTATTAAATTCACTTAATAAGTCATTATTTACAAATTTCAATAGTATCCTGCAGTTCTTATTTCTGGCTTTGAAATGCAAAGGTTTAACATAATTAGAGAGATGCAAATTGTGATAAATGACAAACATTTATGCATACTTTCTTTGTTTTTATTATGACATATATTTTTAAATTTTCAAAAATCAGATTTTAATAGTTAGAAAATTTCAGTTTTACTGTTTATCAGTTTTAAAATGTGGAACTAACAGCAAATGCCATTTAAATACAATAAAGTCACAATGTATTTTTTGGTTCATGATGGTATAAAACATTAAAAGCATGTTAAATTATTTTATTAATAATACTTCCTAGTGGTAACATATAGTAATGTTAAATTGAGTTTTAGCTTAAATAAATCGGAAATTTAAACAATAATTTTAAGTCCCAGAAATAAGGACATTCAGGATACTTGTAATATTTTGTTTATAATACATTATTGCTATAAATGATAAAAACACACTCTCTCAATACTGGATATTTATATGGGCTTCAGTATTTAAGGCTGCATCAGAAACGAGCTAGGTTCAAGTCATATTTGGAAAATGAACCTTTCTTGGCATTAATAATCAGATATCCAGTTTGTGAGGATTTGAAAAAGGGGTAGGTTTAAAAAATACATTTCTTTCTATAAGAACATATGCAGGTCAATCCCATATTTTTAAAAAATCTTGACTATACAAGCTTGTGCAGCATTTCATAAATACAAAATGATATTTTTAAAAAATGCTGTGATGTGAGGAATACAAAATTTGGATATTATTTACAATTGCATAGGAAAGTTGAAAACATACAATATATTGTTTTCTAAAACCATGAATTGAAAATGATAAAAGATAAAATCTTAATCAAAATCAATTATTGTATAAGGGCAAATTCAACAAAATAGTAAATTAAAAAACATGTTAAGATTGCTTAAATTTATTTGAAAAAAAACATTTTAATTATTAGCTGAGTATTGATTAAAGAGGAATGAGTATTCCTAAAGTTTTGTTTTTTATTTCTTACAACACTTAATGAATAAAGTTTATTAAACAACATTTTCAATCAAAGCACAATATTTTCTTAGCTCATTGATGATGATTACTATATATCCGGTGGATTATAGTCTTAAAATAAAATTAACTGATCTTAATAGGGGTCAGAATTTATAATAATAAAATAAAGTTAATTTTATCTAAAAAATCAGTGATAGATATATACAAAAGTTAAAATTTCTACATATCTTATTTAAGCCTAAAAAGTGAGGGAGAAGGTATCCCAGAATTTGAAAACAAAAATGAGTGAAATGCTACATTTCAACTTTTCTCGACAGCTAAAAAACACAAAAAATTAAAGCTAATAATAACTTATAATACTTTGTATAACACCATCTAATATGTAACAAAATATTTTTGTGTATTTGGGGTAGAAAGTATATATTCCCCACAACATGATGCATAAATAAAGCAATCCTAAGTCACTTTTATGCATACAAGATACCATAATTCATTTTTTCACTCTCCATAAATCAGCAAAAAGGATTATATTTAAACAAATCAGGTAAATCAATGATCAGGGCTTTTTAAATTGTAGAACTGAGAAAAATTTGACAATTCATAATTCTGCCAGATATTTCAGAACAATTAAATAAAAATAATAAAAAAATATATTTTGATTAAGAACATTTCCATATAACTAAATAACTGAATGGAATTAATTTTTTTTCTATTAATTATTATTAAGCAAAATGTTTAAGAAGCCCTGTATAAAAATTATGATCAAACAGACAGCGTAACACAAAATAGCGCATTTAAAAAAAACTAAAATAGAAAGACAAAACAATTTTAACAAATGACGCCTCTAATTCTTCAACAATAGTAAACAAACAATAAAATGATAAATTTTGAGCTTAAACATACATATATACATGAAAACTTACACTTAAGTCTTGGGAGGGGAGGGAAAAAAAAAATGAAAATGAAAATCATATGCAATCAGTTGCATAAGTGAAATACAAATTGTCACTAGCTGAAATAAAACACATTTCGCACAACAAAAACTTCATACTCAAAATTACATTTCTACTGATATAGGAACAGGAACTTAAAATATTCAATAACAATGATCAGATTTGGACAGCACAATTTGTAAAAAAAATAAATGTTAAAATAAATTAAAGCTTTAATTAAGAGAAATTTCATGCTTTCAAAATGTTGTTTTGTGGCATTAAGACCACAATCAATACAGAACTTAATTCAAAATTTAAAAAACTAAGTAGAAACTCCATCCTAATAACAAAAAGCACATCATCTACCGAGTTCTATTGATGAGACGTTGCTATTTATTTAATAAGCATGGTATTAAAATTGATGTATTTTTTCTGAGAATATAACTTGCTTTAATATACCAAAATTAAAATTTAATAAGCATGTAGAAGTACAAATTTACTATACTTTATATACAGCATATTAGCATTAAGATATACTTTTTTAGTGCTCATTTGATCATTGATTTTGCATAATTAAATAATTCAAGCGATGATTAAAAATATAAATATTTTTGCTTTTAAAAGCAACATCTCTAACTGTAAAAAAAAAAAAAAAACCATCTACAAAATAGATAGGATATTAATGCAATGAGGAGATTCTTTCCTAACTGAAAAGATATAGCAAAAGGATATAAAGAAATAATACTGATATCTTCAGACTTGTATTTTTACACATTTTTATTTAACTTTACTTGTTTTGTGTTTGTAACGATAGAATTTTGTAACCAATTTTTCACTTACTTCCCAGCGTGCTAGTTTTGAAATTTTGTACACTAATGTTACACATTCCTTTAATCACTTATATTTTCAGAACTTAATTATCAACTAATCTTCTAAGTTGATTAAATCTTGTTTCCTACTCCAGATGCCTGCTGGTAATTAACTTGAGGGGAAAAAACTGATTTCATAATACAGTACAACCCCGGTAATCCGGACGGTCCATGGAGAATGATGCAAACCCGAATCCTGCGCTGATCCAACCCATGGATCAGATTGTTATTCAAAATATCAAGCCGAGATACCACAAGTTGCTTCTTACGACGATTCTCACTGATCCTCTGCACAATGAAAACTTGGAAAAAACGCAGACAAATGTAAATTTAAAAGATGTCATGTTCAGTCTTGCTAACTGGGCATCTGTGTCTACATTGCTGATCAACAAGTCGTGGAAGAATTTGCTTCCCAATTTTATTGATTCAAGTAAACTCTATCAAAATTTCTCATTCTGAGGCTAGAACGGCACTCAACACTTCATTACAGTGGTCTGAAGAGCAAAATTTTGAAGCACATGGAAATTATGCTCCTCAGACGTTTAAGACACTGCACATTTGATTTAAAAATTGGAACGGCCGCATAAAGAAAAATCTCTGACTTTTTTGGACACTGATTATGTTCATTCACCTGCATATGTAGTAATTATGTATGTACATATCATGTTCATACTGTATCATGTTCATTCAATTTATCCACACAATGTTAGTTCATACAAATATACCATAGTACCTATACATACAATTTTTGAAAAAAGTGCTTTACGTTATTTTTTAAAAACCTCGCTAATACGGAAATCCCGCTAATCCGGACATCCATGTGCCTGAATTCGTCCAGATTACCGGGTCCTACTGTATTTATAATACTCCATTATAATTTAAAGTGTAAAAAGTAAAAAATAATTTACAATGAAAATTTTTTATTCTTTTCAGTATTCTGATAAAAGTGTGGTTAAAATTTATTTTTTGTATAATATTTATTTATGTGAAAAAGCAGCATTTACATTACTTCTAATTTCTTTTACATATTTAGACATTTAAAAAAAGTTTATCATTTTGAAGTAGTTATGAGTTTTTGGGGCAAAGGCCCTAAAACTGTTCTAAAGTTCATCAAAATTTTCAAACAATATCTTACAATGAGTTTATTTCTTAAAGACAATGTTTACCTGCCAATACTGGTAGAAGCTTAAAAACAATGAATAGTGGGTTATCAAAATTTTGTTTTAAAAGCACATAAAAATGGAATTTTAGTACAATTAATTTATTGAATTCTGTAAAAATTTTTTAATTTGTATAAATTCTCTCAACACTTCTTAAACTAAATTTAAGAATTTTTTTCTCTTTTAATCAAATTATACAGAAAAAGCTTCATAAAACGGACCATATGTAGGAAATGTATCTTATTATATCTTCAAAAAAAATTATGTCAGAAAAATCTTACACTAAAAATATCCTAAACAATACCAATTTATTTTTTTTTTAAACTCGTGATGTACACAAATTTTAGCTGCCTTAAAAAGAAAGTAACTTGCATATAAAGTTAAATATGTGGTTTCAAATACATCAAACAGTTTGAAATTCAAGCTTATTTTAAGGGATAAACATCCTATGAATAATAATACTGTTTAGTAAAAACACAAGAATAAAAACAAACATTGTTATACAAGAGAAGAAAAAGTTTTAGAAACTAATCTACAAAAGATAATTCATTGACGTAAACATTGCATTTGTACTAGAAATGAATGCAATTAATTATCACAATTATTTTAACATTCAAAATTATGTATCACAAAAGCTTTCAGTCTCTATATATAAGAAAAAAAAAGTATAAATACAAAAAAAAACAAAGATAAACAGCAAAATTTAAATAAATTTTCTTAAAAATTTGCTTAACACTGTATGATTAGTGTAATTATATGAAATCAGATGAATCATTAAATTAACTTGAATATATATTTTTGTCATTTAAATTATTAATACAAATGCATACAGACAATCAAATTGTTCAGAGATTTATAAATTCCTTCAGTGATGGTTCTGTATACATTGATTATCTGTATGCATGTGAATATATAATATTTTTCAAAAACATTTTTATAATGTAAACAATTATGCTTAATTAAATCAATGAATAAATCATCAATTTTATAATAAAACTTTAATAATTGACTAAATCTAAACTTTACTTCTAAACCATTTAAAGAGACACCTCATTTTTAGGTTTAAAATCGAAATTAATGAAAATTTTGCTCTCTCTGAGCCTATATTTTAAGAGAACAAATTGCAGAGGACACATTTCTGACCTTGAAAATTAAACTTGCATGTTTAAGAGTTAAAAAACACCTCAGTTAACGAGTTTCACTGAATGAAACTATCAGTTATATACATTCAAAATTCATAAACACAAATTAACACACAAAGTATAAGCATAAATTTAAAAGAAAACAAATACGCAAATATTTATTGATTATTTATAATAAAAAATAATCTCATACAACAATAAGAATAAAGAAAATTAACTCATGAAAATAAAAGTTATAAATAACTAATGTAAAATAATCCATCAAAGTTAAACAAACAATGTTTACAGCAATTAATATAGTTTCATTCATCACTTATGAATAGATACATTTTTATTTCAATAAAAATGTAAATTATTTCCTACAACAAAGATTTTTTTAAAAGCATTTTTAAGCATATACTTGTATAATAAGCCTATCAACTAAGCTCAAGCAAGATGACGAAATCATTAGTAGGATACTAATAATACTCATATTCAATCAGGTACATATACAGGAAATTATAATGAAAATGGAATGGAAAGAAATGAGCAACACTCGATTTAAAATATACAGAGTGATTCTAAAATATCTGGAGCAAATTTAAAGGCAGGCAGAGTGCACCAAACTAAGCTGATTTACTATTGGAATTAATTACTGTACACGTTCCTATATTTACATGCACTTTTTTGTGGGGGTAAACAAAAGATCTGGTAGAATGATACTTATAAGTGCATCCTTTCAATTAATTAGTCAGAACGTTGTACAGTCCTATTGAGTTTTGTTTCATGACAACATAAGCATTAATGAAAAATCTTTCCTAGTATGTATCCAACGTTCTGCCACATGAATTATGATGCACACAAAGGTGAGAATATAGGCATTAAAAATACCCAAATATATAAAAAAATCCTCATCAGCCACCATTTTATCAATGCCTCTCGCACCTTATGTGTCATTTCCAACCAGGGATGGCATCACAAAATCTTACTTTGGTCCCCCTCTTTTCATTCACACCAAGTATTTAAGAATCACCCTGTATAATGCTTACATAATAAATTAATTGGCACTATTCATTATCACAAACAAATAACTCATTCTACAGGTGGCCTCGCTTTCTTTAACAAATAAAGATAAAAAGGTCTCAATAAGCCTAAATAAAATAACATAAAAAATATCCCGAGGAAAAACAAAACAAAGTGAGTAATAACAACAGGAAGGTGATAGGGGTACACTCCAGAAGATAAAAAGTAAGCAGACAATACCATGCACACATTTTGGCTAAATGTAAAAGCATAATAAAGTATGTAAAGTCCAACAACTCTACCGAGCATTCCAAAATCTACTTTGTATTCTACAAAGCAAAATATGTAAACGAGGCCCATGAATATAGCAATAACGAAGTTGTTCAATGAATAATTAGGATGGTTGAAAATAAGACAAGTTGATATCGTAGCAGCATGAATAGCGCATATTATGAAGACCCAAAATTTAAAAACAGTCGCAAAGAATGCAAGAGCCAGCACTCTGGCTGTAATGGAGCACATCCACCAGAGATATTCAACGATGACGCAGCATAAATCACTCACTTCCTGACTTTGTTCTGGAGTTGTTGCTGTACGGCTAGGATGATGCTTGCTGTTGACTTCAAAATGGACAATGACAATGGTCAGAGAATTTAATGAGAAGATGATTGAGATGACTTCAGTAACAACTGAAATGGACAATAAGGATTAGTAAAATAATTTGTTCTTATTTAGCAAAAAATAAAGAGATATTTTTGCCCAAATCATACATACACGGGAACAATTGGAAATAAAATATCTCTATTCAAAGTATAGTTAAAAAACAGTAGTCATAAGAAAGCCAGAGCCTAGCCGTGTATTTTAGCACATAGGGAAATAAATGGCATGAAAAAAAAGGAATTAACTAGTAGGAATGACCAATTTCCCAATTTTTTTTACCTCAGACCTTTTAACCTTAATTTACTTAATATGCAATAGTTAAACTGACATTTGAGTGCTTGATAGCATCTATTGCACTCCTTATACCATAAGCAATTAATATGTATCATGAATATGATTAAATTATTACTCAATGACAACTGACTAAAATATTATTTAGGTTATTTATTTTTCAAAACATTTTGTTAAAAATTTAAGATTAATATTTGATTTTTTTTTTTTTTTTAACTACCAACTTTCTCTACTATTAATAAAAGCAAATGTATGTCTGTCTGTTGGTATTCTACAGGACAGACTGTTTAACTTAGAGCTACCAAATTTTGCATTAACATAAATTAGAGGGTGGGAACAAGAACCACGGGAATTTTTCTGAAATTTCAATTAAAAATTAAGCAAAATTTTGAAGTTTTTCATAGATAACATCTGGAAATATCCAAGTACAATGATTTTTTAACCACCTTAAAATTTGAAAAATTATCTTTTTAATGATATCAATTTAGCTTTGTGCAAGTTTGTCTTGAATTATGCTATTTTTTAGAAATGTCTAATTTACAACAAAACTTTTCATCGTTGTAAAATAATTTAAACAATTTTTATTGTTTGTACAAATATTTCATTGTGTGCTGTTCTTCTATTGTTGAAAGCTAAGGAAGAAAGATTTTTAATTTTGTAAAAATGAATTTTTACTTTCTTACTCTATTTCATCAAATTATTTGTTGAATCTACTAACAAAGCTTTCTTAAGATAGCTCTACTACTAATAAAGGAGAATATGTGTCTGTCTGTGTGTTGGTGCTCTACAGGTCAGACCTCTGGACCTTGAGCTACAAAATTTAGCACAAACATACTTTGGAGGGCAGGAATGTGCACATCGGAGAACTTTTTTTTTTTTTTTGAAATTTCAATTAATTAAAAATTAAGCGAAATTTTGGCGTTTTTCCTTAATTCGAAAATATTATAGCACAAAAATCAATTTTACACCATCTGAAAGAATAAAAAAAAGTACCTTTTCAATGATATGAATTAAGTTGCAGTATAATTTTTTTCTGTAATTTTAATAAATTTTTAAATATATTTTTTTACAACAAAACTTTTCATTGTTGCAATGAAATTCAAACCTTTTTCATTGTTTAAACAAATAATATCTCTTGCATTGTTGAAAGCAAAGGAAATATCTTAATGAGCTTTCTTTAATTTCACCAGTTTTTATGGAAATCTGTAAACAAAGTCCTCCAAGATAGTAAATATATCCATTAAGCTGAATGATTATGGCTGCTATTATTTAATTCTTTTTAATAGCATATGTACTGCATCATTTTTATGTTGAAATCAAATACAAATTTTGCATGAGGAATAAGAAAGTGAAATTGACGCCAACAGCTTACAATTAGATGCTATATGGCACAGACAGTTTCTCGATTCCTTTAGGGACATTCACGTTGATAATAAACAGAACATGTGTAAAACTACTAAAAAAAACATGGGTTAAAGGTCTATCACAATTTGAAGTTTAAAAAATTTTGTTAAGGGAATATCAAATTGGTTTCAATTGAAATTATATTCCAGGCAAACAAGTTGGGCGCTGAAGGCAGCTAGTTAAGTAATATTTTCAATATGCTAAAATATTAGTATATACTATTCTTTAATTTTTTAACATTCATGTTTCAATCTAGCCAACATGTTAAATGTGCTCATATGACAAGTAAAATTCATACCACCATTTTAATGTTGGAATCAGTTGCACAACATACACAATTGATTCCTCGTATGAGCAGTAAGAAAGTGAAGTAAAGCATCACATACAGCAATGTGCAGTTCGATGATTTGAACAGTTATGTTTTTTCATGCTCTTTTAGGTAGGTTAGTGTACAAACAGAACAGGTGTAAGGCTTCTAAAATAATATGTCCATCACAATTTTAAGTTAAAAAATACTTTGTTTAGGAGGTATAGTTTTATACATTGTAACTTCAACCAAAGTTGTTGTGGACAAAGTATAAAAATGAAACAGTACTAATGGTAATTGAATTCAAAGAAAATAAATAGTTGGCACATACTTGTATACTGATCTTGCTCACCAGGTGATGATGATATTAAGATGTACATTTGCAATAATAACTGAGGTGCAGACTGAAGAAATGCCTTAAGCATTTCATGCATTTTGTCGGAAAAAGATCCAGAACCAGCACTATGAAATTTTTCGAGGTGAACTGTGCTATTTTCTTCATCTGTAATGGCTCGTATTGCATAAACAAGCTTTTTAACATAACTAAAAATAAAAAAAGCTTTAGAATTTTGCATATTACAAAAACCTGCAAACATATTTTAATATAAAAAAATGCTAGAAAGCCTCTCATGATAGTGACCAATTATTCATCATCACCCAGTGCAATGCAATCCACCGAACAAATATAGACTGCAGCAATCAGAGTGAAAAACAATATTCTATTTAATCAATAATAAGATACAAAAAAATTTCCAAAATGAAGAATCATAGGAACGACAATATTCAATTGAAATTATTTTACAATGAAATACTTTATATTCTGGACATATACCTAAATAATTTAAAAAGAGAAAAATATGGTTAGCAAGGTCTTTCTTCAGATTTATACACTGTTAGTTGTTAAGAGCCATTATTTTGAACTTCAGACAATGTGTGATAGTTGTATTTTTTAATTGGCCTGATTTTTTTTAATATTGAAGAAGGTTAAGGAAAATGAATACTGTGCAAGTTTGAGATGCTAAGAAAAATTTCCCTCCCCTGTAGAAAATGTCAAAGTTCAAGGTCGAGCATTGCATTTTTATTAAAAGTTAAATGCGAGTATGTTTGAAGTGCTTTAGCTAAAGAAAGCAACAACATCCCAAACTTTTGTTCTGCTATGCTATTGGTATACTACTGCCTACTTATAGACATACACTTCTTTCCATGGGGCATTGTTGCTTTTCAGTGTTATGTTGTAACAAAGTTAATGAGAAATACAGTTTTTGCCGTTTTTCTGCCCTTATAATATTGGTTAAGCAACAGTGCCCCAATATTTTTTTACAGAATATGAAAGTTCACTATTAGGGCAAGATATGTGACCTAGCACTTTACTGGGATATTGATGCTATTAGCAGATATAACCACTGAAATTTTCAAAAAATGCAAAATCCACAACTTTATATTTAGGCTTATCTCATAAAGTATCATCACCAAAAAAGACAAAGTGTACCATCTTGTAGCTAAATATATGTACTAATACATGGAAAAGAAAAAACATTGGGGTCTCATGCCATTTTCAAGAAAAAAATTACCAAAGTTCAATGGGAGTGCAATGTCAGTGATCACACACTTACCCCTTTTCAGACAGTGAAGCTGGGTTTCCCCCATTGAGAATAAACCAAAATGAAGATATTTTTTTATAAGAACTGCATCTGTAATTGTAATGTATAATTATAAAAGAAAAAACAATGATGCATCATGCCATTAAAAAAAAAACTGAAAAAAGAAAAACCCTGCATGGTTTTCTAAGTAATGAATTTATATAAATTACTGTAAAAAATGAGCAATAAAGCAAAAAAGGACACATTCTGTAAACTACCGCTTATTATTTATTTATTTCTTCATGCAATTTGGTTACAATTTTAAAGTCGGCTTTAGAGAGAGAGAAAAAATCAGGCATTTAATGGAGCAGGGACACTTATTCTTCACCCTTGTACCAGTAATGATCTTTTTCTCACAATGTAAAAGTATTTTTGCCATATCTTTTCATACACTTCACTTCATACCAATGTTTTTGATATTGGTTGCATTGCCCTTTGTTTGCCATTAGTGATCCAAATTATGTTGATTTTCATCAGATCTGTGAAAATTACAATGATCATAGTTTGATCTGTCCAGAGTGCATGGATATTTTTGAATTGTTACATTTCATAAAACAGAAAGTATTAAGAATTGAAAATGAAGACTTCCAGATTGAACTACTGTATGATTTACAGTGCATTCATAATGCATTACTAAATTGGATGAAGCATACAATTTGTGATGTGCAACAAACCAATGCAAAAATATATGTAGTAAATAAATTAACTTCTGAAACTGCATTGTGGATAAAAGATTGAGCACAAAAGATTATTCCAATAAAATTTCGAGAATCTCAGAGGGAATATTTTGATAAAAAGGGAATGAGTCTACATATTGATGTATTGCTTTTTAAAAGTGATGATATATTACAAAAACAAGTGTATTTTACAATTTTGGAGCATAGTGATCAAGGACTGGAACACACATTAAGTGTGCTTTAGCATGTTGCAAAACAAGTTAAGACAGATTTCTCAACTATCTGCCACATTTTTATGAAGTCAGACAATGCTGGTTGTTACAGTGGAAATGGGCATATCCAGTTAGAAATCCAAATATTAAAGAAATATGGAATAAAACTACTGAGACATGATTATAATGAGCCTCAGTGTGGAAAAGATCAGTGTGATTGAGAAGCTGCAAATGCACAGAATTGCCATACAGCATACTTGAATTCTGGAAAGAATATCAGCAATGCCTCAGAGTTAAAAGAAAGTTCACTGTACATGGGTGGTGTAAGAAATTCCAAAATGTCTCTGATTGAAATTAATAATTCAAATACCCATTATACATTTCAAATAATTCAGAATATTAGTACATATCATTCAGCAGAAGCCACAGATACTGGACTAAAAGTATGGCAGTACTTTGGTATTGGCCCTGGGAAAGATATTTCCCTAAATGAAAAAGCAGCACATTCTTCTGGATATAATGTACTCAGTGAATTTTCATCATCACAGCAACAAACATTAAACAATGCTTTTAGTGTAAAACCAAAATGACCAAGACTAGATAGAGAGTATGCAGCAAACTATTTCTGCTCAGACCAAAATTGCATGAGTTCTTTTCATACCGATTAGCAACTTCAGCAACTATTTACAGTGGACAACATAACTATGCAAAAATCGTCACTTCTTGTGATAAAATCAAACAAAGTTTTATAAACACTATAAAATTCAATGAGAACATTTTATCTGGAATATTGTCAGAAGGTTGGGCTCTTCCTGCAAGAAAAAATGTTAGTTTTTCAAACAAACAAAAAGAATTTGTACTTGAAAAATTTAACTTTGGAGAAACAATAGGTCAGAGGAAGACTCCAGAACAAGTTCAGCATGCTATGAGAACAAAAATACAGGAAGGCAACAAAAGATTTAGTCCTGAAGAGTATCTTTCAAAAGTTTAAATTGAGTCCTTATTTGCTAGATTTGCAAGAAAAAAGAAAGAAGGTCTTTCAGCCATGACAAATACAGAAGTTCAACAGGAAAATACCAATTTTGATGATGAAGAAGAAACAGAAGTAAATGTAAACGAAGTTATGAGATCCGTTTTCAACAATAAATGTAATTACAGTGTCACTGATTGGGTTGCCATTTTATTTGATAAGATGTGGTATCCGAGAGAAATAACCAATATCAAAAACAGCGATATGAAGGTGAAGTGTATGAAAAGACATGGCAAAAATACTTTTACACTGTCAGAAGAAGATCATTACTGGTACATGGGTGAAGAAATCTTATGTAAAATAAGTGACCATGCTCCATTAAATGCCTGATTTTTTCTCTCTCTCTGAACTTGACTTTAAAACTGCAAACAAATCGCGGTAATTTACAGAATGTGTCCTTTTTTGCTTTATTGCTAATTTTTTTACAGTAATTTATATAAATTCATTACTTAGAAAACCATGTGTGTTTTTTTTTCAGTTTTTTTTTTCTAATGGCATGATGCCTCATTGTTTTTTCTTTTATAATTATACGTTACAATTACACATACAGTTCTTATAAAAAATATCTTCATTTTGGTTTATTCTCAATGGGAAGACCTGGCTTCACTGTCTGAAAAGGGGTATGTGTGTGATCACTGACATTGCAATCCCATGCAACTTTGGTAATTTTTTTCTTGAAAATGGCATGAGACCCCAATGTTTTTTCTTTTCCATGTATTAGTACATATATTTAGCTACAAGATGGTACACTTTGTCTTGTTTGGCAAAGGTGCTTTTTTGAGATAGGCATAAATATAAAGTTGCGGATTTTGCATTTTTTTGAAAATTACAATGATTATATCTGCTAACAGCATCAATATCACAGTAAATTGCTAGGTCACATAGCTGGCCCTAATAGTAAACTTTCATATTCAGAAAAAAAAAATATTGGCACACTGTTGCTTAACCAATATTATAAGGGCAGAAAAACAGCAAAAACTGTATTTCTCACTAACTTTGTTACAACATAACACTGAAAAGCAACAATGCCCCATGGAAACAAGTGCATGTCTATAAGTAGGCAGTAGTATACCAATAGCATAGCAAAACAAAAGTTTGGGATGCTGTTGTTTTCCTTAGATAAAGCACTTCAAACATACTCACATTTAACTTTTAATAAAAATGCAATGCTCGACCTTGAACTTTGACATGTTCTACAGGGGAGGGAAATTTTTTTTAGGATCTCAAACTTACACAGTATTCATTTCCTAAGACATATTTTAACGTAAAAAAAATCGAGCTAATCAAAAAATACCTATCAAAATCTCATTTTTTTTGTCTGATTTTCAAAATAATGGCTCTTAAATATGATTATAACATAAGCATATCAAAATTACTTTTTCATAAAAATAAAGTTTTTCCAAAATGAACAAATAATAAAGAGTTTGATTTCTACCCAAATTAAACAAATATTAATAAGGAAAACTTTAATTGGTTAATTTATTAAGAAGTAAAACTATTTCATTTGTAAATTGCATCCAATTACTTTACATGTAAATTAACATTTGAATGCACTAATTGGATATATAAGCTAATATTTTGAGAAAATATCATTAGTTTTATGAATATAAGTCAAATACGAGCACATGTAGTTCATCCCAAAGTACGAATTAAGTTATTTTACAGTTTAGGAACAGTTATTTGTCATGTTAAATTTCCTTTCCATTTTCCAGAAATATTATGTCTTTTTTTTAATGAGATCCTTTTCACCACTATTCTTCACTTTTAAAGTATCCCTACACACACACAAGAAAAAAAGACTATTCCTCTTCCTAAAGAAATGTCTTTATTCAAATTGCACCTGAAATCCCAAATTTCAATTCACTTGTAATTGCATGAACTCAGAATGTGTCACTATCACAGCCTTTCCCAAAAGGAACTCTATATTAGATGCTTCTTTAGAAGCTTTGGACAAATAAAGTTCACAGAAGAAAGGGTACTTTTCCGTTAGCCGGGTGCAAATGTCGCCAATTGTGAACCAAACGCAAGCCAAGTCGCCAAGAGCAAAGCGATTTTCCGTTAGTCGGGCGCAAATGTCGGCAATTGTGAACCAAACACGAGCCAAGTCGGCAAAAGAATGGTTGTAAGAAATTTGACGGAATTCTACATTATTTGGCGATTTTTCGCTTGCGCCTGGCTAACGGAAAAGTACCGAAGAAAGACTTAAGGAACAACTATTAACCAATTAACTGTATATAGTTTAGTCTTCTATCTAATTAGATGACACCATCTGTTTTGGGAAGGTTTTGTTGTATTGTTTCAACTAAGAGTTCACAGGACACTTGATATGTTTTTGGATTTCCCCTTTATTCTTTGTATCAAATTAAAAACTTCCGTGAGTGATTTAATTTTAATTTATTCTTTGGAAAATATGATTGTTCCATGCAGGAGTGATGCTCAGGGATTAAAGAGTCATAAAACTGATTGGCCCTTTTCAATTAAAGTGACAACAGAAGTTGCCTAAATGTGCAGGAAAGCACCAAGAATAGCAAACTTAAGCAGCATACTGTTCATTTATCTGACAATATTGAGCATATTTTGGTGGCTGATATGTTAGCAGAAAAGTGATGTTTTGTGAAAAAATTTAGACCTGACAAACACAGCAGTTGGGAAGTACCCAGTTTACTTATTGATTGCTTAAAGACAGTTATATTTGCAAAACCATAGTTGTAAGATAAAGCTATCACAAAACATCTTTTATCCCATTTATCCATTCATCCTGTTTTGTAAATACTATTTTAAAAATATTTAATCATAAATAAAATAGTGAAATTAATTACCCCCATAAAGGCCACAGCAAACACCCTGCTCCAGTGCAAATGTAGAGAACAATCCAGAGAAGTTTCTTCTTAAAATGGACCTCTGGATTGGTAATAGTCACGAGAATCGCATGGGCAATGAACATGACAGCAGGAGCACATATAAAAACAATTGTCAGACTGAACCACCATATGTGATTATCGCGGTAATGGCTGACAGCGACAGCGACTCCACTAAAAATATCTGCTGCAAAGCTAAAAAGTAATATGAGAGTTGGAGCTACATATTTTGCAAATAAAAACAAGCGCCTTGGAAGGGGAATACAACATATTTTCAGAGAGGAATTCAACTCTTCCGTTTCTTCATTGCTCCAGCTCTTACAGTCACCCTCGGTACGTATGTACTCGATGTGGTCAGGAGACTCTTGGACGTTCATCTTTAGATGAATTTGAACTGTAACATACAAAAAAGATCATTTTTAATAATGGATCATAAAAACTTTTAAAAAAAGGCAAAATATGGATTGCACATTGTTATAATTGTGATTAGGGATACATGTTAAACTATTCAATGTTAAAACCAAATGCTTATTTACTGAATAAAATATTATACCTTCATTTAACTAATATTAAGTATATGAGCAAGAAGAATGAAGGAATAACGAATTTTCTTACTTTATCTCAGTAAGGTTACCTGTAAAGTAACGAGTTAAAGATATAATGAATGCACATTGAAATATAAAGATCTCTAGTGTTATTTGCAGATATACCTATGGATAAAACATTATTTGCAGATACTATACATTATGTTAAATTTAATATTTCTTTGGTCCCACAAGGAGCACCATCTATAAATCATTAACTCAAAAATAGTGCTGTACAACTGATAACAATGCAGTTTCTAATTTAAAACACTTGCAAGTATGGGAAGTTAGAATAAGAATAATTTTAATAGTATCTGCTTATAAACTACATTTAAGAAAAAGGAGTAAAATTAAATGCAATATTGAATTTTATAGACAAATTTTTTTAAAAAGATTATCCTAAAAATTAAATTCTCGAAAAGATTTGTCATGCAACTGACAGGAGGAAAAAGGAACCATCTGACTTAACCAGGCAAATTAAATAAATGGCAACAAACCTTCTAAATAGAAACCAAAAGCATGAAATGTCTCCAACAAAATACTAAAAAGTAACATTAAGTTTCATATCAAATACAAAAAGAACTTTTTGAAACTCTTACAAAAGATACCGAATTTGGCAGTACCTGCACATAATATTTTATTTGTAGCTATAGTAACTGCAAATAACCATTTTGAAATATAGAAGTATTAGTATAGAACAGTTGGCACTTTTGCAACAGCTGGAAACAGTCAAAATATGTGCCAAATTCACCAGACATTTAGCAGCCTTAAGTCAGAAGAATGTATGTGATGCCAGCCATAATAGGAACCCCAGAAACAAGTGGATTCAGATGAAGAAATGTTAGTCAAACATTCTGCAATTTTAAGGTGACTGAATTCAGTAAAATTTAATCAAGAATAAAACCACCCTAATAAAATGTGCATTCTTATGTTCAATGTGTATATGCGATCTCTCAAAATTAACTGAAACCAAACTTGCAGTTTATTTCAAAATTACTTTTTAATAAAGCAGAAAGAGAATAATTGCTCCTTATCTGTAACAAAAGCAATAAAAAATATACTTAAATTTCCTGAAAACAAAAAGTTAATAATTAAACTTTTCATTTTTTTCTACAATCTTTGTCAGGACCTGACAACCTGTAGCTAGCTCTTTTATGCATAATTAGAAAATCACCCGTCATGTAAATGATCTCTTCATTCGAGAGATTTCCTGTCAAATTTGACGTGATTAAATAGATATATATGCGAGAGAAATGTTTAACATTGATAGAAAACAAATAAAATAAACATGTTTTATGACAAGAAATATTTTTAATTCAAAAACTTCTTGGTAAGCAACATTCCGTGTGAAGTATTTTTCATTGTTTAACAATTTTATTATAATTCAATAACCATGAAATTCTCAGCTTGTCAAACTAAGTCAAAAGTTAAAACTTCAAAGGAATTCTTTTTCGAAATTCTATTCAAAACAAAGCACTTCTCTGCTTGTCAAAAGTTGCCACAAATATTATCAAATTATATCATCACGATTGCAATAAATAATCAGATGCATCGTGGTGGAGAAACTATATCACGTGCATGATATACCACTGGCGTGATTTACTACTTTCTATTAAAATAAGGAAATTAATTTGAAATATATGATTAATGTAATTTAAAATTTCTCGGGAACTATTGATCATAGCGAGATAAATTTTATATCCATCGATAGCAAATTTTATTTCACTATTTTAGAGCAATTAAATTTGAAATTAGAATGACAATTACTCTTCTAAATCTGAAATTACTGAAATTTAGATTCTCTAACAATGAAATAATGCTGTTTAATGTCTCACAATGCTATGGCACGAGTTTTATTGTTGGTGACAACAGAACATTAATTTGCTAATGTGCGTGCGATTACACAGACCAACAGACAGTCAACCCTTTGACGGATTTTGATACACACGGATTTTCCTGATGATAAAACTATGCACCAAATTTATCTAGCTAGCTATTTATGTTTTTGAGAACAGAGAGACAGAATTCCTATACATGGATTTTGTCCAAAATTTGATAGAAATCTACCAATCTTGTGTAAAAACCATAAATCAAATTCTGTCCCTCTAGGTGGAACCGCTTTTGAGTTATCATGTTCACAGACAGATGTAATTTCAAAATTGTGTTTCTCAGACTCGGGGAGGTCTAAAATGTGGAGATTAATCAAAATCTTGAGTTCAAATTTTTGATGATTACAATACTATCTCTTTGTATACTTCATATACAAGAAAGTAAAAAGGTTGCCAACCCCTGATCTAGGTAGATGATACTTAATGTTTTAGGAATGTGTTGTCATATTGATTCAACTAATTGTTCACAGAACACTTGAAGTGTTTGCGGATTTCGCCAAAATTTGTATCAAATTATAATATCTATAAATATGTTACTTAGCTTATAAGTTAACAAGTTTAAACATCACGTTGTACACATATGATGTATGGTTATGATAGTTAAATGGTTAAGTAAGATCACTCTTACACTTTCTGTATTTTTAATTATAATGAAGGCATTTAATTCATCATAAACATTTTTAACTCTGGTCAAATTTTATAGGCATTTATTACTTGAAACAGCAGCCTGGGTGGTTATCATGAATAGTTCTAATCAGTTTTTAGTCAGCAACATCTTTCTCTTTTATTTAGTGACACTCAGATTCAAGCTCTATCTATTACTAATTGAATGCAGTAATAATACAATTTATACAATACAACAATGCTAAAAATTTTGAAGGAAAATGAGAATAATCAAGAACATTTGGACCATCCGAGTTTTAAAATAAAACCATGACATTATTATCTCCAAGTCAGAAAACCATACACAAAAATGTCAGCACAGTTTATATAAACAAACCAATAGAATGCATCTAAAAAATTCACTTTAAGTTAAAAAACAAGGCCTGACTTAAGAACACGGGGTGGTCGGGCAAGTTGAAATTTTTTTTAAATTGATTTCTCGCCAAATGTGGTAACATTCTTCGGTCATTAGAACTTGTAACCATCCAACATGGCGGATATTTGGCGACTTTATGGATGGTTGGCGAGATTTTTAACGTTTGGCAAGAACGTCTCGTTATCTTACCAGAAACAAAATAAATAAGCTAGAGAAATTGACTTGTTATAACATTCTTTTTTCCAAACATATATGAAAGTTGTTGAAGAGGTTATCTCACACAGTATTATCCTGCTTTACACATTTCAAAGGTTCAGAAGAATAGTGGCATAAAATGAAGGAACTACTTACATTAATTTAATAGTTAAACTTAATCTAAGGAGACCAAGAAATGGTGATGTAATACAATACAAAATTTGACCTGCGAGCATATTATGAAGATAATATTTAATAAAAATCATCATTCTCCAAAATTATTGAGAGGATTTCCTATGAGAAAAAATTTAATATGAGAAAGACCTATAAAAATGGTGGAATTTTTTGGAAACTAGATTTTAACTAGAATCTTCTATAATTAAGCCAAGACTTTGTCCCCCTATCACAGATATACACAAACAAAATTTTAACACTTCATATGTATTCATTGACTTAGATATAAATTTTTTATATGTCTAGAAATTAAAACTATTTGTAGAAAAAAGTAAAATGTTACAAATGTTATATTTAGTACAGTTCACTTTATTATACACTGTATACACTTGACATAGCATAGTTAATGGAAAAGTTAAATGTAAGAAAGGAATCTCCTTTTAAGTCTAATGCAATCTTTGCAACAAATATTCTGATGTTTCATACAATAATATAGAAAAAGTTTCCTAAATTAACTCCCATTTATGATTGCTTGATTTTTTTTATGCCTTTTCAGATTTGTGCATTTTAAAAATATAGCTTTAATGAATTTAAAAATATTTTCATTACTTTCAAAGTCTAAAAAGTCTGAAATTTGAAAAAAAATGTAAAATATTTACTGAAACAGCTGCATGCAACATAATTATATAGTGACAAGTTTCAAATATTTATGCAAAAATAAGGATGGAAATTGCTTAACCTTTATGAAATGAATATAATTTAATAAATGAAAGAAAGCTTCAATACTATTTCTTATTTCAGTAACCGAACCCATAAAGACCCTCTTAGCTCTGAATGATCCTTTTGAATAGAGAAGCAAAGTGAAAAAAAAAAATCTATATAAAAGCATTGCTCCCTTGCAAATCAACTCATTTGACAGATGGGTTGATGAGAATTAAAAGATAAGTTAGCATTAGATTATAACTCGTACATAACAAGAACGAATGCACAACTTTAAATTGCAGACAGAATTAAAAAATTTTACTCATACTCACATTCCAGAGATATTCAATATTCATGCTTCAATTGATGGCTAAAAAGCCCCACTAAAGCCTCCCAACCACAACAATTAGTTTATTACTTTTTTTTTGTTATCTGTTTTTACTTTCGATTTGTGATTGCCAGATGAAAAACACTGATATAGCTTCAAAAGAAAGCACGCAATTTTAGTAACACAGTTACGTATGAACTGACTTTGAAAACCAGTAAATAATATTTATTTTTAGATTATGTATTCTGAACACGCTTAAAGTCTGATTTTAATTTCGACTCACTCATCAAGTACGTAACGGATATATAAGGAAATCTACCCGTAATACTGCTTATCGACTTACACGAAGTATCAGTTCATTTGAAGAGTGAGGCTTTTATATCAGAATTTTGTCAATAAATAGACGTTATCTATTATTATCGATTTTTTAAGGTAAACCTGCTGCCGAGTGCGTAGGTGTTTTTTTTAAATCGCACCTAGAAACTGTAACCACGATACAGTTTAGATGTCAAGTCAATCACTTTTATGTCTGCACGATGCTGTGTTGTTGACAGTCGTAATAGTGTAAAAGCACCGACTATGTTTTTCGTTTTATGATCTATAAATCACTATGACGAACAAATTAAAATCGCGGAAGAAAACTGAAAATTCCGCGAAAGAAAATGATTCTAATGGCAGTAACTCAGGAACGATATATAATACCGAAACTAGTTTGGACAACAACGTGTCACTTTCCACCAATGAAGGAGGTGAAAAAAAGAATTTAAAAGCTATCGATCACTGTGATATTTCAGGAAAAGTTTCGCAGAAAAATGGTGTAGAAATCCTCACTAAAAAGAAGTCTTTGCAGGTAAATTAAAAATTTGCATGTATATAGATCGAAACACTTACAGAAAATTATTCTATTATTCCAACTTATTCTCTGATTTAAATTAGAATATTTTCGATTTTAGGCAGAGGTTTTTTTTTATAGATATTTAATATTTGTTTACTTGTATCAACTTCGTAATGGTATATTCTTACGTCATTTAATATTGAATTAAAAAATGTAAGTATCATCTGTGAAGTGGATGTTGTAGAGTTGACTAGAATAAAATTCTTTGAATCCAAATAAAATTAGCGCATTGTTTTGATAATTAAATTCAATAATAACCGTAACTTATTGTTAAAAAAATCAAAGTATTCTTTGTACAATTATGATAAACTCATTTTGTATTTTGACTGTTCTAATGTATCCAGTGTTACGTTTTTAGTAAATCACTAGTATATAGTATTTATTTGTGAATGGTTTTACATTAAAATTCTGTTTATTATTAATTAGCTTTTAAATGTTTACCATTCTTTGTATAGCTTTTAAACTGCTTGTATTGAACAAGGTATGTCAAGTTAATAACAACGTAATTTGGAGATCAGTTGTAACTGGACAGCAATTTTTTTTTTTTTTCCTTTGCATCATGAGTTATTCTGTATGATAATCCATCTTTTAGTTTGCTTCAACTGCATGGCATGACAGCAATCATTATCCAGTAAATTGTTATAGTAAATCTGTATCAAACGATTGTTTACCCAAATGATTATTTATCAGCCAAAGATAAGTTCTAGTGGAAAAATTGGAGTAGAAATGGAACTTTTTAATGATTCATGTTGCTTCTGAAAATAAATAATTGGTATTTAGTTATTATTAACTAGAAAATATGCTTTAATATTTTGAGGAAAAAAATTCATTTTTTAAACTGATACATGAAAGTTTATGCATACAGTATCGGTCATAAGAAAAACATTATGCCCTTTTTGCTGAACGAAATCCGAAAGCTGATTTTTGATAAAAGAGTCCTGACAAACATAATTTTTTCTAAATAAATAACATAATTTAAATTCTAATAATTATTTTTAATAAAAAAAAAATCGAAATTTCAGCATGAGGTATAAAATAGTCTAGTTTATAGTGTTAATTTTCAGGACACAGTTATTATTTTTTTAAAAAATGCTAATTGATTTTATTAATAAGCTGTATGTAAAAAAGATTATATATTAATCATTGTCAGATTCCATTACTTTTAAATTTTAAAGAGTGGCATATCGGGTATTACAGTTATCATCATGCCATTGTTTTAGAAAAATGTTTTCCATTAGCCGCTACGATGCATGAGGAAAATGAGGAATGTTAATTTTCCACTTTGAATTAATTCAGTGTATGAGTTAGTGACATTATTTATGATTATTACTTACTCTATTTCAGCCAGTGCCATAGGAACAAAATAAAAGAGAACTAAATTAAGTTGGAACAAACTTTGGGCTGTCTTGTGCTTTAGTTGGTGTATGTTTAAGTTATGAAGTCTTATTACCATTTGTGCATATTTGAGTTCTAATTTCTGTCATGCATCTTAATGTGAAATCTCCAATCAAATCAGTCATTATCTTTCAACTAAAACTAATTTCTACAAACTTTATTTATTTTGACAATATCAAAGTGTCATCAACAAAACGAATTTATATCTAGATTGAAAAATAAATTTGTATATAAGTGGGCACATTTGACTAACCATTTATATCTGTTTTGTTTTTTATGCCGTCTAGTTAGATAACACTTTCTCTTTTGAGAATGTTCTGTAATTCTCATTCAACCTGGAGAGATTAATGGATTCCATGCAATTTTTATATCAAATTTTAATATCTACAAATGATATAATTTTACTGGACTTTCATGTTTTTAATAGTAATGCTGTGTATTAAAACACCCGATTAACTCTATTGGATATATTATTTACAAAAACATGCTTTAAAAATGCTAGCAATGTAACTACTTAATTTTGAAAGGTATTTATAAAATACTAGCTGAAAACCCAGCGTTCCTTGGGATCCATACTTTTTCATATATCGGCCTCCTGTTCTTTTTCTTTTTTTTTCCCTAAAAATATTGTCATTATCTTTCTCAAACAAACCTAAATCTTCTTTGAATTCCTTTTTGTTGAGTAAAAATATTCAAATATAGCCTTTTTATCACCTTATAACAGTATGTTTTGAATGAAAATGCTAGAAAATTAGAAAAAGAATGTTTATTTTAAACGAAACTAACGTCATTGGATGTTTCAGTGTATGTTAAAAGCTATGATATAAAAACGGAAGTTAAGTGCATACTACAAAATAACAGCGGAAGTGAGAAGTCTGCCTTGACAAAAAAAGCAATATTTTCTTATCTTTAACAGTAGAAAAAACACGTGATTAAAGGATTTGATGAAACAATATGTTTGATTTTATAACAATAAAAACATTGTTAGAATTTAAGTGCAAAATAAATTTTGGAACCTTAATTATAGTTAGAGAAAAAATTGTACAGTAAATAAATTGGTATCATTAAAAAGATAATTTTGTGCTCTTTAAGGTGACGTAAAAATAATTTTCGTATCATAAGTATTTCAGAAGTTATTAGCGAAAAACGTCTAAAAATAGCTTAATTTTTGTTATTTAATTAAATGTCCTAAGAACTAATTAGTTCTGAAAGTAGCACATTTGACCTAGAATTGTGCTTTAGAATGTCGTGTGCAAATTTCTTGGCGCTGCCGTTCATCGTTTAGGAGTAGTTCTTGTGGCCAACAGATGCATGTATTTTCTGTTTTATATTATAGATTTTGATTTAATATGTTTCAATATATTATCAGTGTTAAGTAAAATATCTACTAATTATAAAGGAGAATGTATGTGTTGGCACTCTACAGACATACGACTTGAAATTTGGAAGAAGTATACTTTGGAGGGTAAAAATGTGCATCTCAGAGCTGTTTTTTGAAATTTTAATGAATTAAAAATTAAATAAATTTTGGTGTTTTCCCTTGATAGCTTCAGAAAATATTACAGCACAAAAATGATTTTTATACCATCTAAAATTCGAAAATTATCTTTTCAATGATGTTGATTAAATTGCCAATACAGTTTTTTCTCCAATGTAAATAAATTTTAAAAAATCTTTTTCATGTTATTTACAATACTTTACATTATTGCAATGGGATTCAATCTGTTTTCATTGTTTAAACAAATATTTAATTGTGAATTTCTTTTCCATTGTTGAAGCTGAGGTAGATATCTTAATGGATTTTACTTCATTAATTTTTCTATGAAATCTCCTAAGATATAAAGTAATCCTCTAAGATATTAACTATTTTAGGAAATTTATCCAGTAAGCTGAATGATTATATTTGTTATATTTAAATTCTTTTTATCACTATGTTTTAATACAGCTAACATGCTGCTAGACATAAAATGTGTCACACCATATTAATATTGAAATCAAATGCATATTTTGCAAATGAATAAAAAAATAAAGTTTGGGCCAACAACTTTCATTTAGATGTTAGATGATACAGACAGTTTCTTGATTCCTTTAGGGATGTTCATGTTGACAATAAACAGAACATGTGTAAAGCTACTAAAAAAACATGAGTTAAAGGTCTATCACAATATGAAGTTTAAAATAATTTTGTTAAGGGAATATCAAATTGGTTTCAATTGAAATGATATTCCTTGTGGACAAGCTGGTTGCCAAAGGCAGATTGCGTGAAATAAAAGCAGGCCTCCACTTTGTCTATTGTATCAGCTTGGCAGACACACTGATATATCATTATTTGAAAATGTTGCAGGTCATTATTTTTTGCATGCACAATTTTGTAGATGCTACCAATATCCTATATAAACAAAATTATATTGGTACATGATGAAAAGATTGTTTATTTCACTGCGTTCTTTGTGAAACAAATATGTTTAGCAAATATTTTTGCATTCATCACTGTTCCTTTGTTTATATTTTATGAAATCGAATAAATTATAATAAAGTCGAATGACATATTTTGTGTTCATTAGGGTGAAATTTACTATGAAAAAAATTTTAAGTTTAAAACAAAATTTTAACTTGGCTTTATTTGATGATTATGTGAAATCTTTTTTAATTTACAGGTAGAAGAAGCATTACAAGGATCATTATCTGATGATGATGATCAATCACCTAGTGCCTTTTTCAACAAAGATGTTAAACCACCAGCTTTTCACTTTGAAATTGATGCAGCTGCTTTGACAATGCTTGTTATTGCCATATGTACTCGTATGTGGCGATTAGAAGATCCTAAAAGTATTGTGTGAGTATATCAGTTGCATACTTAGAGTAAAACCTGTAATTGTAGAAACAAAACTGTTTTAGAAATATTGGTTTGTGATAGGTTTTTTTGTATTGAAATTTTGAAACTGTATTTAAAAAATAGGTACTTTTCCGTTAACCGGGCGCAAATGTCGCCAATTGTGAACCAAACGCGAGCCAAGTCGCCAAGAGAATGGTTGTAAGAAATTTGGCGGAATTCTACATTATTTGCCGATTTTTCACTTGCGCCCGGCTAACGGAAAAGTAACAAAAAATAGTGAACAAACTTATTAGTTTCTAATTGTCACTCGATGCAAGTTGTAAATATTTAGTCACATTGAATCATAAAAGAAAATCTGAAAGTAAATGATGTTAAAATAATGCACACAATAAAAAAGTATGTTTTTTTCCCTATATTGTAATTTTTTAAAGTATAAATTTGAACAGTTTTTCTGAGAATTTGAAATCTAATCTAATTTTATTCTTCTATTCTAATTTTATTATTGAATATCTAATTTTATTCTTTAATAAAAAAACATTATGGAAAAGCATAAAATTTGGTGAATTTCTCTATTCTTCCATTTTTGTATTACTTTTTAGCATTTTTTAGTTATAAGCAAAAGATTCTCTTTTTTAATAGATTATTACTTCTTGTTCAATAAATCTACTTGATTTTTTATTATCTTATTCATTAATTTCTTTTTATAATGATTCATTATTAACTTTACCTCCTAAAGATTCAATTATGGATGATAAAAAGAATTATTTAAAGGATAGTTTTGAATTTTGGAAGTTTTCTTAATAAGGAAAGTGAGCAAAAGTGAAAATTGGGAGGAACTTGATTTTTATTCTGTTATTTTTGGGGAGATAGACCTTATATAACGATTATTTTATTACTTAGTCAATTACTTGTTAAAACAACAAAAGGAAATGAGCATGAAAATACCCCCCCCCCAAAAAAAAAATATTTTTGTTTAATCATGATTTTATTAATGAAGTATTGTTTTATTGATAATCAGTTTAGTTCTTTTACCTCATATTTTTCATGTATTTACTTTTATACATAACTAGCCTCCTTCGGCGACCAGCTGGTTTGCCCATAGTAGAGCTTATAACTTAAAATGATTCAGTTATATCAAAAAATGCAACATATATATAATGTTTGAGATAGTTGTTATTGTTTATTTAATGTTAATAATTTGTAAATAAAGCTATTTATCCGAGGAAATTATTCCGCTTTGAATTTTTTTAATTTAATAAATTGTCATTTTTGGAAAGAAAAAATTTAAAAAAAAAACCATCTGAAAACTGAAACAAATGACTATTATGAATTAAGTAAAATGTCATCAAAAATGAATTTTTCGTTTATCTTTTTAGATGAAACAATTAGTTCCCAAAGCAAAAATGAAATAGAGATGCATCCAATATGAAATAGTAGAAAAAGAATGCATAAATTCAAGGTTCTAAGTTTCCAGTTCATAAATGAAATTTAAAGTTCAGAGAACAGTAAATGAATACAGTTTTTAGCTGCTTATGCTCAAATATTAATTTGAAATTGTTGTTGCAACTTGAAATGCCCTTTAATTTTGGTAAAATAGTATAAGAATAAAAAGGGAATATATATATATATCTCATCAAGCCATTTCAATTCTTTTTTAACTTGATGTTTCATTATCTGTTTCGCTTTAATTGTGGCATTCTAATTGAGTTTGTTGAAGGATTGTTAAAGCATGTGTAATTCGAAACAGGAATAAAAGTTTGATAAAATTCTGTAAAAAAAGTTGCATAGCATTAAGTTTTATATCAGAGGAAAGGTCACTTTTCACATTTGAAAATGGAATATAAGTGGTTTACACATAAAATGAGTTTAAAATGCTTAAAAATTGTAAAAAATCAGCGTTTATCTTAACATAATCAATTAAAAAATAGTTTAAAATTTAGAGGGGAAAAAATTTTCGTGGTAGTGAACTGTGTATCTTTTCGTTAAAGAAAACCGCGGTACACCCCACCTCCTACCCCGGGTACAAGCGAATTGCTTCCACGTTGTCTCGAAGAAGGGGAAAAAAGGGGGCAACCTATCTCCCCTCCTAGAGGAAGCAATGTTCCGTGACCTTCTCCGCGAGGGGTGTTGTCCATTCTGTGATCTTCACCGATTTCAGAGCAATAGATAATGATTTCAAAAATATTTTAAAATTAACTAAAATAATATACAGAGTTGAAACTAACAACATTAGAAAGGTGAAAATTCACACTTTAAATGATATAAAAATAATTTTTGAGTATTAATTACTTCAGAAAATATTCACAAAAAATGGCCGTAAACGGCCAAAATTCGCTTAATTTTTAAATAATTAAAATTTGAATAAAAAATTGAAAAAAAAATGGCTCCGAGGTTCACATTCCCAGCCTCCAAAGTATACCTCTATCAAATTTGGTAGCTCTAAGTTCAACGGTCTGTAGACCGCCAACAGACACACAGACTTTCTCTTTTATTATTAGTAGAGATTTTTATTGAATATCAAAAAAAGAAACAAATTTCATTAATAGACACCCTTTCAGTCCATGTTAAGATGATTATTGATACACTTCTGTTGAAAGTATATTTTAAATATCTCAGTGTAAAATGTTACAAAGTAACAAAAATTATTTGCATTTGATTTGTCAGCTTACAATCTCTTCTCTAGTCTTTCCTCTGGTATGGAATAGAAGTTTGGAGAGAGGGGTACAGGGGCTCATGTGCTGCCCTCAACATCTGACCACAGTTCAAAATATGGACTTATTCAAAATTATGAGGTCCATCCCAAAATAGCCCTTGTGTTGTTTCCAAACAGGACATTAATATAACTAAACTGAACTTCTTAGTTAGAACTTAGAACGTTCTTGATCTTTGGTTTGTTATGGCATTATTTGAAAATAGTAGATATTTTTAATTTTTAAAAATTTTGTTTCTTTTAGTTGTTGACTAAACTGTCATGCTTCATTATATATATATATATATATATTTTCATTTCAAAATTCTTTTTAAAAAAATAAGGTGCATCTCAAAATAGGCCCTGTGTTGTTAAAATAAATTTTAAAAGAAAGAATTTACTATTACACTAGTAAGAAATGTCTATTTTTATTTGTCATTCAAATAATCATTTGTTATAAATGTTTCTTATCCATGAGTTTCTGTATAATTTTTTATATTATTTTTATCTTCAACAGTTTTGATGAATTACACTATGGAAAGTTTGCTAGCATGTACATGAGGAGAACATTTTTCTTTGATTCTCATCCTCCTCTTGGTAAACAACTTGTAGCTCTTGCTGGTGAGTTTTGCAAACTTATTTAATTTTAATATTAATATAAATAGCCAAACTTCTGAAAGTAATTTACACAGCAAATTTTAAAATGCCTTTTATGAGATTGAAAATATTTAGATAGCTGTTGTTTTTCAGTTTAATATTTCCATTGTACATTTAAAAGTTCACTTTATTAAATATTATAATTTAGAAATTATCATATGTACATTATATCTATAGTAATCAGCCATCTTTTATTAATGTGTGATCTAATATTGAAATAAATTAATATCATAGAATTTATAATAATTCATCATTATCTTCCTACACTTTTGAAGCCACTGAAGTTATAGTTATATATCTAATAAGTCCTTTTTGTCCATGTTTTTCAAAATAAAACTGCTGCAGCTTTCATTGTCTCAGTTTGGCCATCTGTTCCCATTGAGCTTCATGAACCTTTTAAAAATATTGAGTGCAATTTTTTATTGCAACTGTAATTGTGGATATTCTCCATTTCAAAGTTATGAAAAACCCTGCCATTAGTTTGATGTGCTGTTTCTATGCTTTAACATTCTTTGGTGGTACATGCAACTTCACACTGAACATTCCAAATGGTAATGGACTGGAATTACCTAAATTTAATATAAAATCAGTAATTTAATCATTAAAATCATCATTCTTCTCTTTCACCATTTAAAAATTATGTGCAATTTACAATAAAGGACTTATATATATATAATGACTTTTATATGTATACTTCTTAATCTTTGTGCAAATTTTGTTTATTTTTTGTCAGTTATAATTAATACCAAGTCAGATCAATCTTCATTTTTTGAATATTGTCATTTATTTTCAGGTTACCTAACTGGGTTTGATGGCAATGCACAGTTTGATCGCATTGGTGGAGGTAGGTGTTTTAGACATAGATTTTTTATATGGGTATATTTTTCAGGATTTATCTGTTTAGTATAAGTACTTATATTATCTAGCAGTAATTTTTTAAAGTTCATTTACAAATGCAGTTCAATATATGTTTCTTACATTTGTTTAAAAAACTGTGTTCTGTCAAAAGCACAGCCAGCATCTCAGCTTCGGGACTGGAGGTTTTTGAATTGGGGACCTAACTCTACCAAGGATCCATTTTGTGCATGGGCCTGCTGCATGCTAATTGAATTCAAATGTCACCCTACTGGGGTGATGAAGTTTGGAAAGGGAGTAGTGGCTCATTTGTTGTCCTTGTCATCTGACCATGGTTTAAAGCCAGGAAGTACAAAAAAATAATGAACAAAATAATGCTTTTGCAGCTCTAATGCTGGATATTAATCTAACTAAGCCGAATTATTGAAGGCACTTTTTATTGTAAACTGTCATTAATTTTACATTCTTTTATGAAAAAAAAAAGAAACTGTATGAATTTGGCTGTTAATTCACCCAATTTTATACTTGTGGCGGATAGAAAGATAGGTGATTTCAAGTAGTTGGAAATAAGTCAATTTTTCACTTTCGACTTATTTGTATTTTTTATGTATATCTACTGTATTCAATTTTTTATAATGTCAAATTTGACTTTTATTGATACTTTTTTTGTAGAGTGTTAAAACACTTGTAAGTATTGTTTTCCATAGTATCTGTTGTTCTTATTTCTGTTCAGTTTGGTTACTAGTGATAGATTTTCAAATATAAGTATAAACAAAATAATACTTTTCTTCAAGGATTGAAATGAAAATTGATTTGAACTGAAGATAAACTACTTTTGTACAAAGGTATTGCATGAAAATAGTCTACTTATGTGATTGCTAATTAATGCTTTAAATTTCAGATTATTCTGAACATGTGCCTGTTCGAGCTTTACGTGCTGTTCCTGCATTTTTTGGAAGTCTACTTATCCCAACAGTTTATTACTTAATTATTGAATTGGGTTTCACTAGCAGGACTGCCATGCTGGCTGGTGTGCTGATTATTTTTGGTAAAGATAATTTATTATTTGAATTTACAAATATTTTTGTATAAAAATGTCAACTGTGATAGTATAAATTTTTTTTAATTGTCTTGATAAGTTAATATGCTCCATTTGTAAGCAACAGATATCATACTTTAGTAGAAATACTTATATGTATAATTTTTAAGTTTCCATGCCCATTTTCTACAAAATAATTTTTTATTGGAGACATTTTTATTTCTTAGTATGTTTAATAATTCACTTTTTCTCTATTTTTAATTTAATTAAAAGAGAATTCATATTATAATTTTCATGGAAATTAGTTTTTGATAAGCATTTAAAACAGAATAATTTTATTTTCCTTTTATTTAGGTTTTTACTATTTCACTTCTCAGGTATGCATAATTTTGTGAAATGAAATTGTCTTATTAATTTCACTCTTTTCTTCATTTCATTCATTCTTCTTTAATTTTTCTCTTTTTGCTCTGACATTGTATTATTTTGCTAAAAAGACATCTAAGAACTTCTGTGAAGATATTCAATAAATTTTTTTGCAACACTTACTTTGTCGCTTTTTACTAAAGTAGAGGTTTTTTTTTTCACTTTATGCTTTCATTTTCAGATTTCAGAAACATTATTATGAATATTAAATGTGCTTTTTAAACTTTTAATTACTTAAACTATAAAATAATTTTTCCAAATATTTTGCCATTGTTTAAAAAAATCAGCAAAGAAAACCTTCAATAATTTAGATATTTTTCATATGTATATTAAATTTTGAAATATAAACTTTTTTGAAAAGCTGCTTGTCATGAATTGAAATTTTTTGCTTGACTATTCTTCTCATGTATTAGAACTCCATAATCAAATATATTGTGTGAATGTACATTATATAGCTGTTTATGAAATTGCAAACTGTACTGTAAAGCAATTAAAAGGGGAAAAAAAAAAAAAATCGAATATTAAAATCAAAATCTGTTGTTTTTTTTACTTTTGAAAAGTGTATTATGTGAACATAAATTTAATTAAAATTTTATCATTGCTTTTGCAATTTATGTTGGAAAAATAAAAGAGAATTCCAAATTTATCTTGTTTGTTTGATTGTATGGTCCTTAATTGCATTTTCTCTGACAAACTTTTATATAACAAAATTGATTTTAACTGAAAACTTGATAAAGAATTTGTTGCCCTAAAGAAAAGTAGAATTCCTAAATGGTCCACTAAAAATATTTTCTGCAGTTAAAAAAAGAGATAAAATTTTTGTTAATCAACTCCATTAATTAATTTTTAATTTTCAAAAATAAAATATTTTACCCTTTAAGATGTATTTCTTCATTCTTTTTTTAAAAAATACAATTAAACTTGGATTCAAATAAATCTTGTAGTTTAATGTGACGTTTGTGCTTGGTTCTTTAATGGGGAAAATATTAACGTCTGGTTAATTTTGAACCAGAGGTCTGTTAATAAGGTAATCTGTTAATAGGAGTGAACTTCGAAATGGTTTCCTGCATTTTATTTGTTGACTGAATGATACTATATTGGTTTCTGGGGGAACACTCTAGTGACTTTTTAGTAAACTTCCTTTTAAAGCGTTTTATTCTGCCTTTTGCAGCTTCCCATGTGTTAATGTTTTCAACCTTTTCTTGATTTCAGAAAATGCATATTTGACCCAATCACGTTTTATTTTGATGGAGAGCATGCTAATTTGGTTTTCAGCATTTGGATTATTGGCCTACTTAAAGTTCAGGAAGATTTCCAGGTGAATTCTTTCAATTATCGTTATTTTAAAGTTTCTAATCTAAATTCATTTCAGTTCGATTATTTAAAAGTAAAAAAAAAGCTAAAAATTTATAAATGTTTTTTTAATAGGTCATTAATATTATTTTTATCTTTTTTTTTCCGGTTACAGAAGTTTTTATAAGAATTATCAATTCCTTTAAAAGATCTTAAATTAATGTGCATAAAGTTTTAAGCATTTGTAAAGTAGTTAAGAAAACTCTAAAACTTAATAAAATTTATTTTATTTTTGTTGACTCAGTTTCTTTATTGTACCATCACATTTTTATCTCTCATTATTATCTGTAGCACAGAATCATATTTTGTATTGCTTAATGCAAAGTGAATTCATTGATAAAAGAAAATTATTATTACAATACTTATCTGAAATGAAAATATCTTATCATTTTTTATGATATGTGTTCCCTGTGGTAACTATTTTAAATGATTTGAATTATGTATAACTTAGAATCAAACAATTAATGAATAAATTTCAAGGTTAGAAAAATAATTTTTTCTTAATTTTATTTGGTTTAAGAAGTACTAAATGATTTCATTGTAGCAACAAAATTAATAGCAACTTTTTTTATTAGTTAATGATAATTAATCTCTAGTTCTTCACCTACCTATAAGAAAAAAGAATCTTTACTTCAGTGCTGATTTAATAAAACATTTAATTATTATGATGGAATTAATAAAAAAGATATGTTTATTCATGAAATTTCGTCTTTTTTCCCATAACATTATTTCTTTAAAAAATTTTAAAAGTTATGAAAATTTTCATTGTAAATGTGAACTGTTTTTCATTTGTGCACTTATGAGATTTAAAAAAATGTTAGTTTTTCTTTTGCTATTTTGATTTGTCTTTTCTCGTTATATAATTGTTCATTATCTAATATTTCTATTCTAATAAAATTATAGTAATTTTTTTTTAAAAAGAAATGCTTTGATTTGTATTTAATAGAATATTTTCATTAATTACAGGTCCTTTAGTACTCAATGGTGGACCTGGCTAATTACCTGTAGTGTTTCACTTACATGTGCTATATGGTATGCATTTATTGTTTCTCTCTGTAGAGTAATTCATGCATGATTATTTAATAACATGGTATTTAATCATAATCATTTTTATTTTCACTTTACATTTCTTTTTAGTGTCAAGTACTCAGGGATTTTCTCAGCACTTTTAGTTGTTAGTTTACTCATCTCCGATTATTGGAAGATGATATCTGATAAGAGTCTTAGTATTGTAAGTGAACCTTTCATAATGATATTGCTTTATTATTACTCTTATGCATTAATCTTATTCACATTACATTATTTATCTTTTGCTGCTTAAAAATCCTAAATTTGTACTAGATATACTTCTCATAAATACAAAAAAGGAAGGTATGCATTCAATTTGATAGTTAATTATATAAATAGAAGCAGCTACTTTTTCTGAATCTTGATTTTTTTTCATGTACAGTGTGTATCTGCTTACTTTTCCATGATTTAAAAAAATGATTTATTAATTAAATTTTATAATCTCTTTTTATTTAGCTCTTTTTCCTTCATTAATTTTTAGAATTGACATTTGTTAAACATTTCGTAGAGCTCCTTTTTCATTATAGTAAAGTTGTAAATAAAATTTAATTTTTTCTCTAGTTGTTCATCGATATATCAATAAAGGTTGGAGTTATTTGTGAAAAAAATATTTTTTAGATTGTTTGAGATTCAAACTTTAAATGTTTTATCATAGTTTTGTTACATTGCATCAAGCACTGAAATATTTTAACAAGGATAAATATTTCTTTAATCCTTAAAAGTTGAAGCATTTGTTACTGTGTATTTGCTAATGAAGAATTATTCATATAATTCTTTTTTTTTTTTTCCTCCTTAGGTGCAGCTATTAGCTCATTTGTTTGTGAGGTTTATAGCAGTGTTTGTTATACCAATATGCATTTATCTCTTAGTATTTTATATCCATTTAAATGTTCTTACCAAAGCTGGTCCACATGATAATATTATGACAAGTGGATTTCAAGCAAGTTTAGAAGTAAGTTTTTGTATATAAATGAGTAATATAAAAATTAAAATTATCTGTTGGTTCATTTTGTAACTACAGTTCTTCTAAAATCAGTTTTAGATCTTATGAAATTCGTTATTTATTATTTCAATATAAAAAAAATATTTTTTAAAAACGGAGATATGTACATTATGTATTATTGATCATAAATCTATTAACATGAATTGCAAATAATTGCCATATATGTCATTTTATGCTGTTCAAACTAAAGTCAATAAAAATAAAGTTATTCATCTATGAAGTTTTCATTGATTTGAAATTATAATTCATAGTCCTCAACACTATTGCAATCACATATGTGTTTCATACATATTTAAGAATAATTTAAGCTATCTAAGGCTGTGTAAAGCTTATTAATATTTCATCTATTTATTATACTATAACAGCTACTACAATTTAAATTTTATTTTTGAAATTGTTTATTAAATTTAAATGTTATTTTGTCATTATTAATTTTTAAAATGATAAAGGAACTATCAGAATATAACTTTTAATTGTCTTCTTGAGGTGGAAGCATGCATTCCTCCAACTCAAAAATGTGAATTGAAATCCAATGGTATGAACTTTCAAAACATGTATAGTGCATTTGAATTATTACTTTGAAAATAGCAAGTTATGTGAAATATAAGTGGTTTCATTTGAATGACAAAACATTGTCATTCACTCTTTTAATAGTATTTAGTTGTGATTGTGAGATGGAGTTGTGAACTGATGAAATATGTCCACTTTTAAGGCTTTTTATGGAAACAATAATATTTGATATGGTTGCTTTGAATTCACTTTAATCTTACATGCAAAGATATATTTCGTTCTAAACATACAATCAAAGAGTGGAAAAATTACCAATTTTTTTCAGTACTTGAGAAAATTGGTAATATTGTGAGGAAATAATTCAAAGTTTTTCAAGTACCTGGACATTTTATCTCATTTCATGCATTTAATTTTATATTTCTTTATTGTTGCCGCAAATAAATTTTTGTTTCTGGTGGTAATTTTAAATTCTCTTATCTCACTGCCACAATATGTATTTGTGCATTTCTTGTGTCTAATTATGTTAATGGATTTGTCTTCTTGCATTCACAGCTTGGTAATTGATCTCCAAGTGTTAAACATTATTAAATATTAATTTCATCGTCTTATTCACTGGATTAATTTCTTTAGGGTGGTTTAGCATCCATTACTAAGGGGCAGCCGCTGGAAATAGCCCACGGTTCACAAATTACCTTACGTCATACTCATGGGCGAGCATGTTGGTTGCATTCTCATCCACATGTGTATCCACTTCGCTATCCAGACAAAAGAGGGAGCTCCCATCAGCAACAAGTATGTTGCCTGTTTGATATTGTAGCATATTTTATTACCTAAATCAAAATTATGAGTGTGAAGTGATTTAATTTTCTAGTTTATTATGTATTGTTACCTTTTTCTAAAATTCTGTTGACTATTATTATTATTTCTTATGTTTATGGATTCTGATACCTTAGAAGTTTCAGATGTGGAAAAGAAGTTGTGTTTGCTTTCTTAACTCGAGAATCCTTTTAACCGTTTACAGTTCATTACATGTTTCATTTTGAAAATTACTGAATTTATTTTAAATTGAATATTACACATGTAGCTGGTCATAAAAATGTAAAAGAAAAAAGTTTGGCATTTTTTATTTTCAAGAAAATTGTAGTTTCACAGTGAAACCAGTGAACGGTAATGGGCTATTTTTCCTCAGAATAAAGTGATCATCGAAATGCAATTTAAATTATGTATTGAATTTATAAGTGCATGTGAGTATTCAGGATATTCAACATTCATAAAATTCAATATTAATTTCGAAGATTCCATTTAAAAAAATATCAATTTGTGCAAGAACCCTTATCATTTTATTTCTCTTGGAGATCGAAAGCAATTTAGCTCTTGCAATGCCGATACCTTTGTGAATACTAACGGTATTGAACTGGAATTTTTACATAGGTTGGCCTATATATTTGGCTCTTAAGTTATGAGAGAAAAATTACACTATACATTTTGCCAATGCGCAATAAAAAAAATGCTCAATTTTTGTTTCACTGTGAAACCAATGAACATTAAAGGGTTAAACTTTACCATTGATAACAAATTAACTGTTGCATGATAATTCAGTATTTACGTAATTATTTCTTATTTTCATTAACTAAGCTTTGTGGTTTGAAAATGACTTCAAGGTTGATAGGGTTGTGCAGTTGATATGAATCATTAAGCCTGTGTAGGCTTGGAATTCACAAACAGAGCACAAATTATTGTCAGTCTGTTTTGTTCTATGTATTGATGAATGCATGTTTTACCATTTGAAATCAATTGAACCATGCAATGTATATGTTGAAATATGAATACATCTTGAAAAGAATTTAATTGAAACAGTTTTTCACAACACATTTTTGTTTGTGTATTTGTAAAATATATTCTACTTTTTAGTCTTGAATTTATAATTCTTTATTATAATTAAGGAATCTTGAAATCAATTTTTTCCCCCTCAAATTCACTGCCACTGTTATAGAATCAAAATTTTATTAAATTTATCCATTAACTTATAAGTAAGTTCTGAAAATATTAAAATAGTGTTAGTTAATAGTGTTATTAAAATAGTGTAATATTTTATTGCCATCAACAACATGCAAGTGTTCATCTCTAAACTGTAGCACATCAGGAAGTTAGTGAAAAATTAGTTACAAAATTCCATCTTTGCAAAAATTCTTTTCTTTTTCATTTTTAAAAAATTTCAAAAGTAATTTTTCTTTCTTTATTTTGAAACAAGCCAAATTAAGTAAAAGTGTTTTCAAATATTTTATTTTTTGAGATGATAGGTCACTTCAGCATGCACAGTTCAGAGCTTTGTTTTCATATTTTTATAAGCATCTAATGCATACTATAACTATGTTTGGGGGAAAAAATGGAGTCCCTTCTCTGAAAACTAATTCTAATTAATGTGACACATTAATTGGAAAGAAATAAGTTTCATTTATGCTGCTTTGCGTTCACATTTTGTTTTGATAATATATGGATGACAATAATTAGTTGATGTGTTATTGTTTTTTCTACCTTATTTCATAAGTATTGCTTTTAGTTTTGAACTTTTATGTAATCATCCATAATGTTTGATTTCTTGATTGACTGTAAAAATATTATCTTGATGGCTTTTAGATAAATTGTTGATTTATATACATTTTTGATACCTTCACTTATAGAAACTTCATTGAACTAAATATTTTGAAAGTTTTAATGTATCTTTCAGATTTGATTTAAGAATAAAATTCTGAATTTTACAGGTGAGCTGCTACAGTTTCAAGGATGTTAATAACTGGTGGATTGTTAAACGTCCTAATGTGTAGGTTTTCTTTTTTTAGTCTTCTCATTTCTTAGACTGTCAAATATTAAATAATGGAATTGCAACACCCTAAATTTTTTCTGTGTGTATATATGTTCACTAATTTATTTATCTTTGCATGCAATATCTAAATCCATTAAAAATGTTAATAGCATTCTTTTTAGAGCTTTCAATATTCAGAGGAAATGCAGCAAAAAAGGTATACCTTTCTTCATAGAGAGAAAACTTCCAAAAAATACCAATTTATACCACTGTGCATATTCAGCAACAAAATGCATTCACTCTGCTCCACAGTTTGTGAAGGGAAGAAGTTACTGGCAGGGCTAGAGCACCTCCTTCCCTTCCAGAGATGGTAGAAATAGATTTTAAATTTTTTTTGTGCTGCAGAATTTTTTTTTTCATAAGCCTGAAATTTGAATATCCATAAAAGATGAGGGATAATTATTAATAAATAAAAATTAATTAAAAAAAATTGTACTCTCAAATTTTTTGTAACTAAATAATACAGAAAAAAAAAAAAAAAAACGGCAGTAACATCCCTACACATGTATATAATAATATTTCATTGGTAAAGTGTGAAAATGCAATTCCAAAGAAGACGGCAGTCGTTGATGAACGATGAACAGTTTCTTTATTTTATTTATAGGTTTCAGCTAATTTAGGGATAATTTATGAGTAATATCAAGCCATACTTAAAGTATTAAGTAGCCACCGGCGACGGGTTAAACAAAAGAAGGGTTATGCCGAAGCAGCGGCGTGTCTGGTATGAAGGTTACATGTTTTAAAAAAAGAGAGACGGTTGCTGTCAAACCTATTTATGCTGCTGAGAAATGGGAATTTTCCCGGAAGTCTCTTGACTCAAAGTGAAAGCACACGTATTATGATGGAAGTAGAAGTAATTAAAAATGAAGTATCGTTAAAAATAATTACAGAAAGTTAAATTAAAAGTTAAAAATTTAATTCATTACATGTATTTACTTTAGCCTTACAGTTTTATGAGTTTTTATTGTTCAGCTGTAGCTGAGTAAAACTTTAATCTAGAATAAGGTTTATAAGAAAAATAATAACAGGGTTATTTTTTAAAGTTTTATTTTTAATTAAAAATTAGTTATTTCTTTGTTGAAACTTACCTACATCAAGTCAAATATCTTATTATTTTTATTGCCCAATAATGAAATTATTGACAATTAATTAGGAAGGGTTATGCTGAAATGCTGTACTGCACATAGTAGTATAGGTTACAGCACTGTCATGGCTATATTGCACAAGCTGCCACTGATTAAATATATATTATCTTGATTTGTAACAAACTATTTACAATTATATTAATTGAGCAAATATTTTTCAGGCCTGATTTAGTGGTTTCAGATCCAATTGACAAAATCAAACATGGGGATGTAATTCAGATCATTCATGGTATGACCAGTCGTCCTCTTAACAGGTATGCTTATTCATTATCTATTTTTTATGAGAACCATTTTCTGATGAAAATGCTTTTGTATTTGGTCTTCATAAAATATAATTTTTTTGTAACCTTTCTGATTTCTTTGCAATAAGTATTTGTTATATAAGATTTTTCTTAAAAATTGGGTGTTTGCAACTTACAAAAACTTAAATACTAGATATAAAATATTTATAGCTGTCTGTTCATGTATCTTCCATTACTTGAAAAAATAATGCTTCATTGCTCAGATATCTGATCTGGTACAGATATACACTTTTTCAAAACACAGTTTACAATTCAGTACAGTAAATTCTTGATTATCCGGCATTCAATTATCTGGAAAGCTCAACTAAATTAGAAAAGTAGTTTTTCTAAAAATTTTACATCCATGTGCCAAATTTTAGCTCGCCATTCCGTTCACATGGACAATTTATTTCTGGAATGCAACATCCGCTCCACACGGAGGGGCATAGAAGGGGAAAAAAGAACAACATACAGTACTGTGACGTACACAGACTTGTTTTATGGGGGAGGCGTAAAAGATAATTAGTTTTGATATTCAATGTGGGATTTGTTTACATTCACTTAAAAGAGTTTTATTATGCTTGCTGAGTAGAATATTCTTCAATTTCATCAGCTGTGTTTATATTTTTACAATCTATATATTTACGGTAAAAATTCAACTACAGATCATACTTTTTTTTATCATCAATGTTAAATTTAAATCTTCATAATGTTTTGTAAACACAATGATATGGAAGATATAGAAGTATTCTTAGAAATTATATTTAATGTGCATTTCAAAATGACAAAATATATTTATTGTATTATAAGTAGTCTATTGTTGAATAAATTGTAGTTGTTTCAGTTATTTAAATCCTTAAAATGATGGATGGCTTCTGTTTACATAGCTGCACCTAATTAAGGATTGAATCAAATATTAAAAATGTATAATTAAGATGAAAATTTAAAATGAAGTTGAGACTTTGGATATTTTCTTCCTGTCAGTATATCCAGGGGACTTAAAATTGTGGGCAAAATTTTCCATTTGTTTTACTCTTCAATAGATTCCTCCATTTTTCGATTTTGCTATTTTAGGCAAACCCCCAAAAATTCCCTCACCTCTTTTAGTTTCTGCGCAGTTGCACCAATTTTGAACTTTTTATTATTAACAACTTATTATTTAAAATGCATTGTTTATGCTATTTATTTAAATTTAGGTCAAATTTAGTAACATTTGTCTTAAAGAATAGAAAATTTAATTTTTAGTATCAGTTAAAAAATTGTTTCTTTTAGTAAAATCAAAAAATTGTATTTTATGAATGTTTTATTAAAGCATCAACTATTTACATAATATTGCCATGGTATGCCAGTTCTGATGATTTTTTTTTTTTTTCCCCATTTCGACCCTGCTTACCCAAAGGTTGAGTCGGTGGGAAGAACTTTCTCATATTTGTAAAAATTGTGTGGTAGTTTAGATGATTTTCATCAAAGTTGTACAAATTAAAATAGATAAATAACATTAAATATGTATAATTAGGCTAATAACTTTTTAACTCAAAAAGTTGAATGATTTGTGAACAAAAGAGGCAAAGCTAGAATGTTTTAATAATGTTATTACTAGTTCCAGTTTAGCCTATTGGAATTAACTTGATTACAGCTATTGTGATTTTTGAAGTCATATTACAGTTATTCTTGTGTCAAAAAATATGTGTTCTCGAGTTAACTTTCATTTGCATTACTGTGTGTAGAAAAAGGGGAAAGAAACCAATCTTGCACTGTGAAAAAATACATTTTTTTTTCTTACTTGTTGAGTATTCCTTGCTACTTCTCCCAGATACAATTATTTCCATTTTAATTGTGATAAGTATACACCTGCAAATATGACATGTCTTTCTCAATAAAAAAGATATTTAGTTTACAATTAAAGTATTCAAACAGGTATCATATTTTAAGTTCATAATTATCACAGCAATGACAAATATTTTTATAGCTTGATATTGTAAATATTATACATATTCAAGTACACAGGGATGCAAAATCAATACTAGTTAATCAATCAGTTTTATATCTGTAAAATTTTACATGGAAATATTGAATACTTATGTTATAACAGAATTCAGAAAATATAAAAAGAAATAAAATAAATGTCTGTGGGGTGTCGGTCATGGTTCAGCATCAAAAGCAGGTAGTTAAACAATGATTTATGGTTTTTCAGTTACACATGACAAGTATAATTTAAAAAAGCAAAAAACATGGGAGAATTGTTTAAGACTCGTGGTTTGGTTGGGAGCTTGGATTTTACTGATGTTCCTCAACTCGATTCCGCCGGTCGTAAGAGGGCGCTTCTGATGCCTGCGATTATAGAGTTATTGTTACAAGAACAATTACTTGTCTGTTAAATGTTGTGAAGAACTTCCCTTTAAACTATGTTTGTTAAAATCCATTTGGAAATTATCATGTATTGTTTAGCAATGGAGTGGGAAACCCTCCGCGCTTTTGCACATGTGCCTGGCGGAGTTATTTTCATCAAAATAGGGGGAAAGTAAAGAATGGAAGGGTGATGTTTGCATATTACTGAGCATGATCTAACAAAGAACTCCGAAAATGCGCTCATGTGAATCATTGCCTGACACCCCTTTCCGGTGTAAAATCGTCCAAAAGTGCTAGTCTCGGAATCTGTTGCTGATCTATATCTTAATTTGTTTATAGCCATGATGTTGCTGCTCCCATGTCACCTCAGAATCAAGAAGTGTCTTGTTATATTGACTACAATATTTCATTTCCTGCTCAAGATTTATGGAAAGTTGTAAGTACAGTCCTGTTATATAGCTGGTAATTAATGAAATATATATATATATTTCAAAAAATTATAATTTATTTAGTAATTTAGAAATTATTGATTATTTTTCTAATATGTATGTTAGAAGCGGAAGTGATTGTGGCTGTGATATAGTTGGAATTTTAGATTTTTCTTTTTCCACATTTGTGAAATGTAGACTTACTGAATTCCCTAAATTTCTCTGGAATATATATTAGATTAATTATATGGGTGATATGACAAAATTTAAGACATCTTAGTACATTGATAGGCATTTTATAAGGTAATAGATGATAGACCTTCGTAGACTGTGAAATTTTATTTATTCTCATTAAATAATAAAACATATGGCATTTTGTTGTCAAAAAATCCATATCAAGACCCTGTTGGTAAAAATTTTAGCGATAATTTATTGAATAACTCGACAGCTTAGTAAAATTCCTTGCATTTCTCTTCATGTTAGCAGCTCCTTACCTCCAACACCTGATAATGTGCACTCTTCAACTTCATGTCTAATATTTGAAGAAGAAAGTGAAAGTTATTGTCTCTATCAAAATGTATTGCTGATCATTCTGAACTTTTGACTTTTAATTGAGAAAACTATTAAACACAAAAGTTCCCAAAATTTAACCCACCTCCCCTCCTAAAACAGCAATATAAACACAGTGGTAATCTTTTTTTAAGTGTCGAGAAAGCAAAGAAAAGTAAGTAACTTTGTAAAATGATGTTGAGATACATAACTTTATTTTGTTTAAATTATTAAAAGTTACTTTTTTCATTCACTAGTAATTTTTTTTTAAAATACATGTGAATTCATATGAATTACATTAGTATTTTTAATTATTTGAAATTATGTAGGATTTTTACTCCACAGTAGCTTTCTGGAGTTTTTAAATGGGATTGCACTTACTCTTGTATTAAGTTTTTATTTTTTCTTTTATGTTGTGATATTCTTTGCGTAAATTCATTATTTTAGGTAAAGCAACTATAAAAAGGGTGAGTATTGCAATAATTCTTATCATTTGTTTTTAAACTAGGTTCACTTTTTTTTCTTATTAATCAGTTGAACAGATGTTACAGTTGCTTAAATGTAAATAAGAATCAATTTTGGTGCAACTATCAATTGTAAATAAGTATCAAATTTTATATGTGTATGCACACTAACACTCTTCTAGAACCTCTTAGTGATTCAACATCCTTCATTTGTAGTTCAGCTACCTTCAACATTATCAATATTACATGCAATTTTTACTAGTATCAATAAGCTTATTATTTATTTTTTTTATCATTTAGAATAATGCTCATTAAACTTTTTCTACTTATAAAAATTGTTTTTTGAGAAGCAAAAACTTTTACCACCGTATTTCTGTCAGAAAAATTCTGCATCCCCAAATATGGGAAATAAATTAAAAACTCTGGGCATTGATTAGTGATAATTCAAATAGAAATTGTAATAATTTATTTAGAAAATTTTAAAGAAATCTTTTAAGTCGAGGTGATTTTTTTCTTAACTGCCTTTGTTTACATATGTTGCAGAATCTGAAAGAAGAAAGCCAGATAGGAACTTTCATGTATAATCCCACTTATGGTTAAAACTCTCAACTTAAGAAGTCCTGGTTTAAAAAGTATTGCATGGAAAATTTTGCATTTATCTTTTAAGACATAGTATTTCAGTTGTAATTATTGGTCCATTCATTAAAATGTGCAATTTCTTGAACTAAAATGTATAATAGGTACGAATTGGTTGAAATATGGCATTCATATTTTTCATTTGTATTCCACAAAAAATTATGAATTGCCTAGCTCTGAGAATATATTATTTTTATTTCATCTCAAACTATATATATCTATACTTATAAAAGGCAATGTTTGTGTGTGCGCATGATGTCCAGGTGAATCTATCGCACTTACAGCCATGAAATTTGGCACACAGGTAGTCGTGATGGTGACCCAATGCACCTCGAAGCCCGAATTTTTAAATTTTTTCTAGTAAATTTTTTATTTAATGTTTTGTGTTGTTTTGTATGATTTTTGAAACAGTTTTGTCCTCAGTATTATTTCTTATAATAGTTCGAAAAAAATTTATACACCATTGGATAGAACAAACAATTTTCTTTCTAATGAAATTTGTTTTGAGTTTCAACGTAATTTACTGAATTTTGAGAAATTTTTGAAAAATAGTCACTTTTATGTTAATTTTTCATTTGGATTTCTTAAAATTCTTGCATCTGACATTCTAATAACGCTATCAATTTCAATTTTTTTCAACTTATAAGTGGAACGTTTCTGTTGGATTTAAAACAAGAACCGTTAAAATACCTTTCTCCATTTTTAAAAAAATTAATTCTTCCCTGATCAGTTCAAACAGTTTTTTTGCAAGCCAGCTTTCTCAGCGAGACATTCTCCAGAGCGAGTTAACTCTCCCATCATTCATTGTTAAAATCTCATTGACTGGTGCGTGACCTTCCTCGTCGCGGGTGACAAGTTCTGCTCAGAGAAGATACATTAACTGAATGACTTCAATAATTATTCTCGGCAGTAGGCATGGGGACACGGGGCGGCGTTCTGTCTTGCATATTTGACAATCTGTAATATTGTATTTTTCACATGCTGTAATGGCGCATTTATTAATATTGTTTTGGATTAATGTACTCTTTACTGTTTTCCTAAAAATCAATATGTATATTTTGTTTTTAATTTTGTTTTCAAAACTTTTTCATGTCATTGTGGGTGGGTTTTTTTTTTCCATGAAGTCAAGATAGCATGGGCAATGCCGTGCATGTATTGCTAGTTTAATATATTATTATAGACGTATTTTTTCTAAGATTGAAATTTTTGAAAATTATCAACATTCAGTGCTCTTGCAGTGTATGGTTTCATTTTTTTCATAACTGGATTCCTACTTTCTTAGCTTCATTATCAATCATTTTGAGTTACTTTACTCTCTCTTATTTTTTATGTATTATCTAATATAATTTGATTAAATCTTTTTTAAAAAATGTTACATGAGAGTAACTTTATGATTTCATTTTTTTTATTTCTTTTGTAGGAAGTTCTTAATAGAGAAACTGAGGGTGATGTTTGGCATACAATCCATTCTCATGTGCGATTTATCCATACAACTTCTGGTCAGGCATTGAAAGTATGTACACTGTTTGCATTCATATGATATCTGTAGACTGAAATGATTTTTGTCCTTTCTTTGCAATTTTAAAATTATGAGGCATGAAAACACTTTCAAATTTTTTTTATATTGCATTATAGGTAATTTTTTATTAAAATTTTGGTTTGGCTTAAGAGTACAGTACTGCCACCAAACTTGAATTTCTTCAAGTGATAGCTTCTTCAAATTTAATATTAGAAACTAAAAATTACAGCCTGAAACTAGGAATTACAAAAAAGGCAATCGTGTTCGGGAAAACTAACTAATTTTTAAATTTTATTGCTTACCTCCTATACTACCGAGTCTTTTAGATGTCTATGAATGTTTTGCCCCCTCGCTTTTTGTACCCACTGGTTCACATGGGCATCCAGCATGTTCGGCTTTCGCGACCATATTCAGCTTTAATCATTCTACCGATGAGTCATAGATGAATTGAGTGAAAGTTATTTGAAACTCTGTTTGTAAGTTTCATACAGAAACTTATACAGAATTGTATCACTGGAATTTT
>BGPR01002111.1:17229-63495 GCA_013235015.1 Araneus ventricosus
GAGAACTTGTGTATCGGTCGCCATTTTGAGCAATTATTGTGAACATTTTTTTAAAGAAACTCTTGTAAGCGATTTTTAAGTAGAGAACTTGTGTTTCCTTTCATGTTTGCTGCTTGTGTTTGCGCCTCAACGCGTCACTAGCGTGTTTTTTTGATATTCCTATAAAAAAAAAAGTTTGATGTCGTACGCTCTATACTACCTTTAAAGTTTATCCTATAAATTCTGAGGCATCTTGTCTGTCTAAATATGAATGTATCACTAACAAATTGCCGTATGGATGGCGCGGTTATAGCAATGAAACATTCAAATTCTGAGTAGTAATCAAATGCATATTTTAAGTAGTCCACTTTCCATTATTATACGACATTGTATTTAAAAGAGGAGATTCGTCATATCTATTTATCCATTATTTGAAGACTGAAGAGATAATGATTATGCAGATATCTTTCGAAAAATTACATTCCCCTCCGCCTTAATCTCTCTTGTTTAATCGAGAGATTATAATCAAATTATCGCATTATCGAACCGAAACTACTTGTTCTAAATTTAAAAATGCTGAGTTACCTCATTAATATACGTTAAATAAAATCGAATCGTTATTATTAAATATTTATATAACGTTCCATCAACCCTTATCATCAACTTTTAAAACAAAAATTTTGAATTAAATGAAGGGTGGAAAACAAGTGCTATCGGCTGGAATATTAATTTTTTTAGAAAATTTAATTTCAAATCTCTAAATCAAGTTCTTCTGCAGGCATAAGAGTTGATATCCAAGCATTAATACTGTTAACAATATTTTACTTCAATTCATGTTTCATTTAAAACCCAAAGTGAAGATTTTTTTACTATAACCATAAACATTTAGAAGAATTCATTTTATTAAATCTTCTCCTAAAAAAATGCGACTTTTTCTGCAGAGATTTAACCAGGCCTTATCACTTTTTTATTCTTTAAAACATAAAATGTTATTGCCAAAAAAAAAAAAGAATAATCGAATAGAATATCGCTGTTTTCATCTTGCTTTTTCTTCCGCTTTTTATAAACTCAGTCAGTAGTCTCTGGAGATGAGAAAGCATGATAGAGAATATCACTATAATTTGCATTCTCTTAGAGTTCTGCAAAAGGAAGCATAGATTTCTTTAAGATTCCATTTACGTTTGTTATCGAAATCTCTTCGGTTTCCGATTTATTACCTGAATATTTTTACGGCAAGATCGTGCTCCTGACGCATATTCAAAATAATTCCAGAGGGAGAAAAAAACTTTTACGTGCTACACAAAAAGATCTCGAATTGTTAGGTACTGTTTCCTATGTTTTTCCAACCCCCTCCATATTCTCAGTTATGACTTTCCATACAGCAAGAATCTATAACTTCGCTGTTTTCGCGTCACGTCCAGGGAAAAGGCGGGTTTTACAATTTGCTCCGCGGGTCGTTTTTCATTGAAAATTCGCATTCCAGTCTCAATAAAACAAGTCTCCGCGCAGCTTTTACGGTTTAAGGTTACGATTGGAGGTGGGGGTTTACATTCGGAGCACACTTCAAGTTCCAACGGAGGCAGTCTCAACGGAGATTTTCATCTCCGTTTTAGTTTCTGCTTTTATCAGTGAAAAGCTGAATTCGAAATTGTCGGACCTGAGTTATGTTTATGTGAATTGTTGCTGAGAGAATACCTTCCCTTTCGTTAAACAAGATATGCGAGATACATAATTTTTTTTTTCATTTCTGTTAAAAGGGAAAACACGACACATTTCTTATGTGACTTTTTTTGGAGATTTGGAAAATACTGTTTATTTTTACTTCCTTTGTTTTTCCTTTCGAAAGCAGTTTAATTTTCATTTCTATTAGTTTTTTGGCTATATTTTATCAGCGAAAACAACAGCATTTTTATTCTTCCAAAATGTAATGAATGAACTATATTAAAAAGTTGCAGCAAGTTAGGTATGTAAAAAAAAGTCATTTATAATAACGGATAATTCAAAACACACCCGCATAAGTAAGCAATTTCAGACATAAAATCTACTCTTTTTTTTCAGATTAAAAGATGTTTTTCTTCTGCTCCATATAATTTAAAACCAAGAATCTAAACCGCAATTCCTTCCTATGCTATATCTTAGATATCTCATTCAGAAGTTTTCCTGAAAAGGGTAGTTTATTGTCTTGAAGATAGTTTTGTAGGCCTGTTTTTAACATGTGTCTTATAAGAGAAATAAGACGAAATAATGACGTATCTACTCCAGAAGAAACTGCTTTATTTCTATAAAATTCCTCCAGCAATTCAACCGAAAAACTAACCATGAAGTGACATCATCAATATTTTTTGGATCGTGAAATAATTTTAACTAAGTTTTATGATTCATAAATTGCCTGTTGAGAATTAAACTTTACGTCCTTCTTGAAGATATATAAAAATGATATCTCATATTTAATTTGGTTTCTCTTGAACTCGAATTTCAATATTTAAATTCTTTACCACATTAATATGCAATGCAAATTAGAAAAGCAATCATCACAACCTTTCCATAGAATTTTAAACCAATTCAAAGGAAATAGACAAATTTCCCTACGTTAGATTTCCCATTTAACTCTCTTGAAATACCATTAACTCTTTATTAGTGACGAAGTGTAAAAAGACTGCATTTCATTACACGAGTTGCTGATTCGTCATTTAGTTCAATACAAAATGACTGTTCGGTCGAAGCGACTCGGTAGAAGCATCTCTTAATATAAATAAAGTTGGATAATGAGTGAATGCCGTGTAGTTCAAGTGATGATTTCATCCAAAATCATTTCCAGTTTGGGCTCTTCAAACAAATTGCGAATCAGCGATGTAACGAATGAGCAATTCAGAATTACGAAACGACACCACGAGCTTTCAAGTGATCTCTGAAATTTCATTTCGCGATTTGGACCCAAAGAGAGGGTGGAGTAGATTGCCCAACCTGGCTGGGGTTGACGAGCTTTCCCAGCCCGTTGTTGATGAGGTGGAGGAGAGTGACGTCATGCGTGATGCTTATTTGCGTGATACTTATCTGTCCCTGTGTTATCATTGCCTAAGCCTACTGATTACTTGCAAAGTGGAGTCCGACCCTGTAGAAACATTACTGAACACCCTCAACTTATAAATATTTAAATAAGTCGGCGTGGAAAAATATGATGAAAGAGGGGTGGAGGAATGAGTAAGGGTGCAAAGGAAGGCTTTAAATTATTGCTTTTAGTGAAAAGTTTTTGTAAAAGCAGATTAGTATCCCCTCCCCCATTTTTTTTTAGTATGAAACAGCGTATGATTGAATGTGACTTGCGTTTGTTAAAAATATTAGTTTATTTTTAATAGAACGAATGGACTTTTCTTGAGCTTAAAAACAATAAACTAGGAAACGTAGAATAAACAAATTTAAAAACATTTTAACTTAAACCTTAAACAGAAACAAAATTTAAACAATAAAATTTAGACAATGCTTGAGTAACGCTCAATTGTAACCGCACACAAAAAACAATAGAAATCAAAATCATTCAAAGAAAGCAAAAAGCTAAGAAAAATACTCCCAGAGAATCGAATTAAACAAACAAGAAATCCATTCTAGTCCACTTTGTCAAGGGCTAAGGTCTAAATTCGAAATGGATTCAAAATATTTGGGAAATTTTTCTGTAAGATGCTTGCATTACACCAAAAATAGCTTCTCTTAACCCGAAATTTCCCAACAAAAGACAAAGGAGATCAGTACCAGCTAATAAGCGTTATTTTAAAAGAAAAAGGAAAACCAAACACAAACATAAAAACGCTAATAAGATTGTAATAAAAATATTAGCCATCGGGCTGAATAACAACCTTCATAAAACTAAACTTACCTCACGCTTGGAAGAGAGATAAAATGTCCTCACTTTTATTACAAACCAACGCGAACTTCCCGCCTAAATAAGTAATTCTCCATTTCTTCTTTGCAAAGAAAGACTAGAGCCATGGCGCCATCTGCATTCGAAAAAGAAAAGCAAAACAGTGGGAGAAACAGGAAGGGTAGGGAATCAAATCATTTAGACTAATTAATTAAAAAAAACTTTGACTTTTCTTGATATATCGAAACTCTTACTTCTTAAATATTGCTTAAATGTTTATTTTTTCTCCTGAAACCGATACGCTAAGCTTGAACAAAGCAGTGTGATGAAAAAATTTGGGCCTATTGAGGGATGTCCAAAGTTGTTGCGTGGTGCTGTGCGAATCTTGTTACAACTTTTGCACTGTTTGTCGTCACAATTCTCGCACCTTCTCTGTCCTTTAATAAAGGATGTTATTTTCATTTTCATCCCAAGCCAGCAGTGAAATAACGTTACTGAGATAACTAATAACGTACTAACGATTACTCAAAGTTTCACTGTATTGAATACTTTCGCTGCACGGAATGTCACCACGAGTGCGAATAAATGCAATAACTAAAAACATTCATGATTTAATTTAGTTTATTTTATTATTTTCAATTTATAGCAGCAAAATTTTATAATTTCAGTAATATCATATTAAAGTTGGATGGATTTTTAAAATAATGGCGCTTAACTCATATGTGTAGGATTTAAAGTAAGCCCGGTATAGAAGGTATCCATAAAAACGTAACAGATTTTGGCTTATATTTTTAGGATTTCCAGTTGCATAAGCAGTGAACTTTCCGACTGATGAAACGTTGTCAAAAAATATGTCATTGTTTCTTTAACATTTCTGTGATTTTTTTTTTTCTTCTTGGAATATAAAATTTTAAATGCTATCTATAGAATTGTCACACATGCTGTAATGTGTTTAATATCCTAAGTTTATTTTGAATTTTTATTTGTCTTTTGTTTTCTTTATTATTTGTTGGTGTTTCATGAACTTTTTTATCACTTCCTTTGTCTTCTGTTTTGGTTGTTCAGATCTTTTGCTTTTGTTGTTGCTTTTTTGCATACAGTGTAATTCAGTTTTGATGTGATGCATTGCAATATGATGTGATATTTTTATTTCTGTTCTGACTTCCCGCCGTTCAAGTCAGTGCCTTACACCCATTGGGTAGGCTTTGCCGGCGTAGGCAAATAAATAAATATATAGAAAGAGTGTACTATAATTATATAGCTCTGTATATGAAACGTAAGTAATTTCGTTGTAAAAGTATTTGGACTAATTTTCAAGCGCTACATCTAAAGAGTTATTAGAAAAGATTCCCACATTGAAGGTTTAAAGTTCTTTTGTTCAATATTAATAGTATTTTTGCTCTCATCTAACGTGATAAAATCTATTTCAAAGAATTCTGATAAATCTTTGTTTATCAGAATTTTGAATGGCTTTGCAAATAAACTTAGAAAACTAATAATAGTAAACTTTATTTATTGAAAATCTTGGTTATTTGAAAAATGATTTACAGTTATTTTTCCTTTCACTTGGAGGGAAAAATCGTTTTTTATTTTTCATTCCAACGAAGAAAGAACACTTTTACGACGAATAATCTTATAACTATCGACAAATTCTTGTCGCCAAGCAACCATTTTCAAATTTGCGCGCTTTTTTTATTTTTAAACGACTAAAAAGTGTTCCAAGCATAAAGCTGTGTGGGATTTCCTCAAATAAATGTTGCCACCACACCAGCTATAAAAGAGCAAGTTCAATATGGAAAACGAAAGAACGAGAAAGTGAATAAACAAATAAAAGTAAATCCAAAAATTAGGCTCGCCAAACATCTTTCGAAGAAAAAGCGAAAAACCTTCCAAAAAATAAAGCTTTCTTGGCGGAATTAATAAAGCAAGATTTATTTCGAAGCTTAAAGGGAAGCATATTTCATCTTTTACAGCGAATGCTTCGGGTTTTTGGGAAATAAAAACTTAATATAAAAAAGAGAGAACTTTTTAAAATTTCTTTTTATAGGAACGAGAAGTTTGTTTACTGAATTGTTTGGTGTTTCTTTCCCGGTGAAATGTTGGAGCATAAATTTGTTGCTTAGCGTTGCTGCGTTCAACTTTATGTTGCTGAGGGCGCTTTTCAATAACAGCGCAACTATTACTTCACCCTCCGTGTGATGAAAATGCGATTTTTAGATGGATTTTGTGTGGAAAAGTCTCGTTTTATGCTTTTTCGTTATCGAAGTCTGTTTTGTGTTCGCGAAATGAAAGCTCTCTTTATGGAGTTATGCGTCGGGGTAAAGACGGAGGGAATTATGAAAAGCGGATTGTTGTAAAGTGAGGTGTTTTGCAAGATTCAATAAACATCGAACATGGAGGTATTATCGGTGACATTTATACCTTGTTTTCTTAAGAGAATGAGGTTTTTCTTTTACCTTCCTAGAATAAAAATTTGCAAGATTTCTTAGACAAAGAAAGCTCACGTATCGAGTAACTTATAACATCAATAATCCTAGATTTCATGTTCTTTTTAACGGCCTTTGGTTTCAGCATAAAATTTCCATTTGCTAAAAATGCAGAAAAACCTTATAACAAAAGTTTTACAATTTCTATACATTACCTTTCTTTATTACTTACGTCGCTGATATAAAACTATTTGTTTATGTGACATGAAGCAGTGCTGCAATAATTCAGGATAATTGATATGTACTTCATGCATATTATCATTTAATGTGGATTTTAGAATTTTACATCTACAACTGATGATGCACGAGTATAAATGACGCTATTTTTTTTTATCTAGAAACCAAGCAAATTAGATTAATCGACCCAAAATTATGAACTATACTCATAAGATTGTGTTTCAAGTGACACATTAGTTGAAAAAGCGAATTTTACATTGATTTTGTGTGGAAAAGGCTCGTTTTATGTTTTTTCGTTATCGAAGTCCGTTTGGTGTTCGCGAAATGAAAGCTCTCTTTATGGAGTTATGCGCCGGGGTAAAGGCGGAGGGAATTATGAAAAGCAGATTGTTGTAAAGTGAGGTGTTTTGAAAGATTCAACCAACATCCAATATGGAAGGTATCCTCGTTGACATTTAGTATTGTTACAAAGATGTAATGTCGCTTTCCTGCCTCGTTAGTCTTATAGTTGGGAAGGGAGTTTTACAGGGTAAGCATGAAGTGACTGGCAGCTGCCAGGCTTGGACCCCTGACCTTGGTGACAAATTTGGCGACTTTGATGACAAATAGAAGATTCCCGAATATGCGATCATTTTCTTGATATCTTCATTAGATACTAGAGAGAGGAGATACTAGAATGTGCTAGATATTTCCATGTCACGTCACGGTCTGTCGGGCAGAGTATAAAAGGACCGCTCTTGGATCACAGAACAGTAGTGTGTTGATAGACTGTAACGACTTTGGAGTTTCGTCTGTAGTGCGAGCTGGAAAGCCGGTGAGCTGAGCTCTATCGAAAAGTCCTGTTATTGTCATTATTAGTGATTTGCAAACTGTTTGTGTTTCTAAATGCGAAAGTGCTGTTACTGTTTTTACTAGTAAATTGCTGTCTGTTTGCGTTGCTAATCTGTACGAGTTATTGTTCCTGTTACCTGTGTTGCGTGTTATTCCAGCATATTTGAGAATAAGCCTTAATTCTCCATTATCCTGCGTGTTGGACTGTTTACACCAAACACCCACAGAACGATTTTTGTATCAGTATTTTGTTTCCTGAAGAGAATGTGATTTTTTTTTTGCCTTCTTTCTACTTTCGTAGAATAATAATTTCAAGATTTTCAAAACAAAGAAAGCTCACATAACTTATAAAATCAATAATCCTAGATTTATACTTCTTTTAAACCTCCTGCGGTTTTGGCATTAAAATTAATTTCTGTTAAAAACATTTTGTTATAATTCTTTTAGAATTACCTTATGTTGCCTTTCTTTAGTACTAACGTTGTTAATAATAAGTTATTTGTTTTTATGACATAAAGCAATTTCAGTGATAATTCAGGGTAATTGATGATTACTTCATCCATATTATCCTTTAATTTCGATTTTAGAATTTCATATCTACTGGTAATGATATACCAACAAAAAATGCGCGTACTTTTTATTCAATAATAAAGCAAAATTCGTGGAAAAGACAGTGTTTCAAGAGGTACATTAATAGAAAATGCGATTTTTAGGTGGATTTTGTGCGGAAAAGGCTCGTTTTATGCTTTTCCGTCATCAAAGTCTGTTCTGTGCTCGCGGAATGAAAGCTCTCTTTATGGAATTATGTGCTGGGGTAAAGACGGATGAATTAATGAAAAGCGGATTGTCATAAAGTGAGATTTTTTTGAACGATTCAATAAGCATCTGCCATGAAGGTATTCGCGTTGACATCTAGTTTCTTGTTCTCTAAAGAGAATGATGTTTTTTTTATCTTATCCTTCGTAGAAAAATTGCAAGATTTATTAGACAAAGAGAGCTCACATATCGAAAACCTTTTTATCATCAATAATCCTAAATGTGTAATTCTTTTAAACTCCATTTGTTTTTAGCATAAGATTTATTTTTGAAGATCTCTGTTATAATCATAAAAATTTCTCATTCAAACCATAATAAAATGCTTTTCAATTACGATATGTTGCTTTTCTTTATTTCTGTCGTTGTTGATATTGAAATTTTTGTTTTTATCAAATATCACAGAGGAGCGATATTCAAGGTAATTGAGATTATTCCATCCATATTACCGTCTAATCCAGTATAAATCTGAAATTGTTAAGTAAGATATGTTATTCTATTGAAAATTATGAAGTAGGCTTACAAGATCGTATTTCAAAAAGCAAAATAAAATTGGGTTATTTAGAAAAATTGAAATACTTATTTTTAAATTTTTACTTATTTTTAGCAATTAAAAAATCTCATTTTTTATGTTTTGTAGACTTGTCGTTTTTTAATTTATCTACTGTAGTGCCATTGTAAAACAATTTTCAAATGAAATTTTTAAAATGTCACTGCAAACAATTGCACCTCCACTAATGCAGTTAATATATATGAACATTATTTAGTTCATTAAAATGCAAATTGTTGCATTTTCACGGTTCACTGATGATGATATAAGTTGATGAATGATTTTATTGCCTTCTTTACAAAAATGTTAAATAATATTAGAAAAAATGGATTTTATTCAATTTTTGGATCTTGTTCCCATTTCTTAATGTCGACTTTAGTTTTTTTTTCTCTGACTAAAATATCAATATTTGTTTTTAGATGGCGTGAACGAGGTGCAAGCGGAGTGTCAACTTCGTGTGCGACTTGTGTCCGAGGCCATGCTATTTAACAGCGTAACGGTACGTCTAGACGATATGACGCAGACAACATTCCTATCGCCTCTTTTTGACTTCTTTGTGGAAGGACTGGCCGCCATCATACCCTGTCCCAAAGAAAACGTCTTCGTCTTTAATGTACAGGTATGATCCTTTAATAATTGGAGGAATGCATAAATCTGCAGCCTCCAAATAATTTTGATTGTCCAAATGTCTTGAAATACCTCAACGAATTCTCATAGTGAAATATTTAGGCTGTGTCGTTGACTGACCGTCATATTTTGACTAAATGGATATGAAGCAATTTTTGGTATAAGGTAGGTGAGCCAAAGGTGGCCATAGTTAAGCTTTGAGGATTTTTCAAACTTTTGTGGTTAGGTGTGTGTGTCTGTCTAAATTTTTTTGTAAAATTTTACACTTATCTCTAGGACATATCAAGTATACTTTTCTTTGTAAAATAAAATTTAATTATTTTTATAATACAAGTTCAAAATTGTAGCTGTTGGGCCACCTTTGGCGCAAAGTGTTCCAAAGGTGGCCCATATATTGAAATCACTTTTAAAATGTGAAAAAATACTCTGAAAACTATTTCTACTTCTGGAAGAGTATTACAATGCTCAATACTTTATCTTTATTCTTAAAACAGTAAATAGGCCGAGAATTAATTCTTTTGGAGTTCGTGAGATTTTTCTGATATGCGAATAAAACTATAACCACCATTCAATAATTAAATAAAAAAATATAACTTTTATTGCTATAAATTTAACAATAAATGGTAATAAGTTTCAGATATTTAAGTAGAAATTTTGAAAATTACCCTTGTTACATTGATTTCCACATTTGTTTCCTAAGGTGGCCCGACACCCGGGCCACCTTGGGAACATGCATATAGTCGCACATTCCACGACTTAAAACTATTAATGTGATAAATGTATTAGAATTGAAGTAAATGTGGTTAAAGGGAAAGAAATAAGCTTTCAGAAAATGTATCATAATCCAAAATTCTAAGAATTTCAACACATGTAAATTAAAATATCTTCTTACCTGGAAATTAGAACGACAACTCCTCAAAAATGAAATCGCTGCATACCATGGCGGCATATCAAGGCGATCTCTTCAAATTCAGCCGATCGCACTGCAGATACATGATTTACAATGCAGTAGGACCATGTTGTGATTAAAAATGAAATTAATTCTACTTTTGGAGTGGGCTACCTTAAGAACACTGGCCACCTTTGGCTCACCTACCTTATTGGCTTTTTTGGATGATGTTAGATAGGGTAAACAAGATAGTTACTGATACTTCTGGCAATTATTGACACCCTAATATTTAATTAAAAAAGATAAGCTAGTTTCCTTGTTCCCGTTGCATAGTCCATTTATAGTGCAAAAGTAATCTAAATAATAATAAAGGGATGTCAGTGATTGTGGTGTCAATTACTCATCCATATGGTGTCAAAAACCGATTTTGCACAATTTATTCTCAATATATTGTAAAATACCATCTAGATATAATATTTATGGAATTCTTTATTCAGCTTAAAGTAGAGTAATTCAGGAAAAGTTTCAATGAATAGACTTGACTGAACTATTTTTACTATTTATGAACTATTTATCTTCTCATGAATTAATAGAATAAATATTGCTATAAGGTTGTCAATAACTATCTTGTTTGACGTACGTTTTTTTTTCAGGAATTAACGTTTTTTTCTCTTTTGATATTGCTTAATTCATGAGCCAAAGTTGTAAACAGACAATAGCAGTCCAGTTTTACTACCAAAGTAGGTCTATCTAGTCCCATATATACGGGACTGTCACCGTATCTCACTACTCAGTCCAGCACTACTATTTGTCCCGTTTTCTCCCTAAACTTTGCTTCAGTCTAATAAATCTATGGGAATACGTATTTGCCATTCCAGCCCACAATGCAGAATTGCAGAGAATATTTTCCCTAATATCAATTCAATGGTCGGACGAAAGAAACAGGCTGTTAGTGGAGACAATTGAAGCAATTTTGATGTGTCATTAGAATTTTAAAATGACTCTCGCCCAATTTTATAATTATGTGAATAAAGAAAACGATATAATTAAGAAAGTAAAATCAACTTTAAAACATGAGTGGGCTAAAAGGGATTACCCTTGCATCTTTTTTATTAGTCTATGTGTTCATTTAGATTGCTTAAACTTTTATTGATTTTTCATCTGAGTAAAATAAACCATTACCTACCCACTTGTTTCATGTTTCGTTTATTTAGCATTTAAACGTCCCGTATCAATGCTTGGTAATTATAGCAACCCTATCTATATCTCCTAGTAAATAAAAAGATAGCCTTCATTGTATCATGAGATATTATATTTTTTAATCCTTGGATTCGTGATTTGATTTTGTGTCTTGGCGCAATAGCCAGGTCTTGCTGAGCCATACGTTATTTTTGATTCGAAGATCGTACAGTTGAAAGAGTAGATATAATGATCAAATAGAACTATTCAATTGAATAACTGAATAATCATTTTAAATAATTTTAAAACGAAAAAAAGTATAAAAAGCATATGAAAATGATATAAGACTCGGGTCACTTGAAAGAATTTTTTCTTTTTGGAGCCTGATAAGAATTTAATGTGTCAATTTTTGTTATAATAAAATGGTCGATGAACATTATTGCATTAGTTTATGTAAGAAATATTTGCAGAAGTAGTGCCTTTAAAAATCAGACATCAGACGTAGGCATAGGATTTAAGCTCACGGAACGAAGCAAACGCATCTCAAAAAATAAACCAAATTTATGCATGTCTGAAGTTGTTGATATTCTACAGTGTGTCTGTTTACTTACTTTTTTGTGAGCCTGGCATCCATAACTTGCTATCTTAATGTGATTTATGTGACCCATAAAAATTTAAGTACTTTTAATGTATATAGATGGCGGTGTAACGAAAGTAAATCAAGTTTAGCAGACGTGGAAAAAACCCAACTTAAGAATTATATGTATTTGCTTCTGTTTTTTTTTTCAAGCTGAGACTTGTTGACATACAGTAGGAATGGATGAATTTTCAGATTTTATGGTCTGATGAATATTTGCAATTTATGTGAGGTTGAACTATTTTGTTAGTTTGAAACGTTGTGCAGCATTTTTTTTATATATGTGTAAATGTTTAAATTATTTATCACAAGAAGAATTACAGTTAAAAGGCAATATTTGTTAGGCTAATATTTGTAACTGATACAAAAATTTCATTGTACATGAATTTGAGCTTGCTTTTCAGTTATAATTTCTATAAGCAATACGAGCTTTGCAATAATTTATCAACTAATAAAAATGCCGTAATGTAATTTATCCTCAAATAAAATGTCGCGAGACTTTTACAAATTTACCATGCAAAAAATCATCTTGTCTTTAAAACTGTGATGATTCAATTGATTCCCCACTCGGTCATCTTCTTTTTTCGTTTTTTAAATTTTGTTAATAATTAAAACTAATTCTTCTTTCGCTTTAATCTCATTCCAGCATACTCATTTTCATTTCTGATACTTAATTGGTGAGTTTTTATTGAAGTTACTTGATCACTTCAGTACATTTTGTTTTATAACAATGAAAATGTCTTCTCATCAGTCATTTTGGTCTTAAAATTCTGTTAGTCCAACCAGTGCAGGTAATTAATCTAGTAAAAGGTCCAATATTTTCATTTTTACTTTATCGTATACGAAGTATACAAAGAGAAAGTATTGTAATCGTCAAAAATTCGAACTCTTGAGATTTTGACGAATCTCCACGTTTTAGACCTCCCCGAGTCCGAAAAACACAATTTTGGAATTATGTCTGACTGTGAACACGATTACTCGAAAACTATTAGAGCTACGGGGATGAAATTTGGTATGTGGTCTTTAAACATAATTTGTAGGTTTCCATCACATTTTGGACAAAATCCGTCTACGGGAAGTCTGTCTATCTGTATTTCCGCGGTCATGTGAACGCTATATCTCAAAAACTTGAATATCTAGATGGATAAAATTTGGTACACAGTTTTATCGTCATCAATGTAGGTCCGTATGAAATTTTGGGCCAAATCCGTCAAAAACAGGCGTTCAAATTGCATATTCAATTTCTTTTAATCCGATTCTCATGCGTACTAGTAGCATTCTGTTATTATTGTAAATTTTATTTACAACAATAAATAATGTTTTCAAACATGAATTGTAACAATTTTTTTATTGTTGTAAATAAAATCCAAACCGATCTCATTATTTCAGCAAATCTTTTATTTACGCGCTTTTGTAATTGTTATGGTTGTGGTAGTATAAATTGTTTTCTTGGGAATTCAATTCCAAAGCAGAATTTTCGCTTTAGTATTCAGTGCATTGCCTATTTTATCGCTCCTGCTTCAAAGTAATATTTTTTTGAAATGTGGCAACAGATATTTGATTTCAGGTTTTTTTTTGTTTCACTTTCTCGTATACGAAGTATACAAAGAGAAAGTATTTTAATCGTCAATAAAATTCGAACTCGAGATTTTGATGAATCTCCACTTGTAAAGTATACGAGAAAGTTTAGGGGAGACCACTCCCGCTGGTTTATTATAATTATTGCCAGCAACAGGAGAGTCCGCCCGACGGGGGCAAGGTCTCCCGACAGGGGGGAATGATCTGCTGTACAAGGGGAGGAACGTAATGATAATCCTCTCAAATTTTGCCAGGTCTTTGTTTATCAACTAGTTGAATTGCCCGTTCGTGAGTTCAACAATTTGCCCCGGCCGGGAGGACACAGCTTTCCCGACAGCGGGAGGCCCTGCCTCCCTGGACACTCCACTGGTTCCACCCATGGCCATCAGATGTATGCCGAAATATTCCGACATACTCAGGCAGATTACTGAAAATCATCAACATGACGGATACATAGAAAATCGGAAAAGTGAAGTTTCCGATTTTGATATATAATGCATATCATACCTAATGATAAGTTACAATTTATTAACTGAATAAAATTTCTAATTAATGTCAACAAATAATAGGAATCACTTTCAGTAATAATTATGAAAAAAGTGTGAATGTCTTTTAACTTGAATGGTGTAGAAAACAAACATTAAAATATCATGAAGAATTCAAATACTTCTTTTTAAATTCAAATTTGAAATTCGGAAAGACCTGTCACAACGATAGCCCATTAAAGTTTCAGTCAAAGTAAATTTTCTGTTAGATTCTCTTTCTAGCTCAAAATCCTTCTCTCCAAGTACAACAGGCTTTCTAGGGCCGCGGTAGCCTAGTGGTAAGGTCTCGGCTTTGGGACCGGAGGGTTCCAGGTTCGAGACCCGATTCCACTGAAGATCCGCCGTGTATGGGGCCTGTTGCACGCTAAATCATACGTAGTGGTCAAACGTCCTCCCGTTGGTGTGGCGTGGAAGTTTGGAGAGGGGGGTGCTAGCTCAGGTGTCGTCCTCGTCATCTGACCGAGGTTCAAAATTACGAGGTCCGTCCCAAAATAGCCCTCGTGTTGCTTCAAAACGGGACGTTAATATAACTAAACTAAAACTAAACAACAGGCTTTCTCATACATACCAGACTTTTTTTCATGCATTAGTTTTTATGACTCCATTATTTATGACCAACATTGCATTGAAAAAAATGTAACAGATGGTATGATATCTGTCCTGAATCCTGTATGATATCTGTCTAATCTATCCGTGAAATGCAATTGTATCTTAAATTTACTATCAATACAGTTTCATAGGATTTATCTATAATCTGCAATTGTATTTTCATTTTGACCACTTTCAGCGACAGAAACGCTTAGAACAAGTCATTCGCCTATTAGAATATTTTGAATTATTCTTTTTGTCATTTAGCTATGAAGTTTGAATTTAGAAAGGTCGAAATTTTCCAGTTAAGGAAATTAAAGATATTTCATTTTATTTTTCAAAACTGATTTTAGTTTCAAATGTTGGCATTTGACGGAAAATTTAAAATAATAAGAATGTTTTGGAAAATAGAACAACACTTGGATCTTTTGGAATAGATAGCCGTCAATTTTTCTCTTTCTGTTTTCCAAGTAGATATAAAAGAATAAACTAGGGAAACAAAATAAATTCTGAATCTTTTTTTTTTGTTTTCATCGTTCGAGAGATCTCCGTGACAATCTTTCGAGATATGATTGATCAAGCTGTTATCGTTCTTTTAAAACTTTTCGAAGAACACGGGCCATTAAAGTGTCGTCAGACCGAATTTTCCTTCCTTCCTTCTATCCACTCGAAAAGTTTGCTCCTATCTGCCATTGGGGGAGCCACCTTCGCTCGTGTCACACGTCGTTAGTCTTCGGATCAACACTCAGCATTTTTTTTCAAACTCTTCTTTCCTTTTCAAACACCTGCTCGTACTATGAAACTGCGATATTTTTCTGACATTATTTACTCTTTCAATCGCTTCCTCTAAACAGTCGATTCGATATCTATTTTTTCTTACGATTAATGAAAGATGACATTTTGTGTCCATGTGATATACGTAGAGTGCGCCTCGTCAATTTAAATTTGATCTGCATTGCGCATATTTCATTTGCTGTTCGCAACATTCAGTTTTATCGTATGTCTGAAATAACAGATCATAAAATTATTTTGCACCTATGTCAAGACTCGTATTCTAGCTTTTAAATCGGATTTGCTTTTGAAAGAAAAATTGACACCCATAAATAATAGTATATGCTTAAAAAGATGGAAGTATAATATTGATTTGCTTTTCAAGTGTTTGGAAAGAAAACTGCGAAAATTAAAATAAATTGTATCGTTGTCTTTCAAGGCAGAAGTCGCAAAGTCCAAAATGATACTTTCAAAATGCGGTCAATTTAAACTTAATTAATTTTGAGTCTCTATGACATACAGCTAAAAATTATTTCACAGATTTCTAGTTCCTACAGTTGATTTACTATTATCAAGATAACAGGTTTCTTGAAAGGTTTCTTTTACGAAATAATAAATTGCAAATTCTAATTAACTGCAACAGTCCATCAAAAAGTTTCTCTGGACTTGACTTCTGAACGACGACGATATTAAACTTTATTGTCACTTTTAGATAGTCAAAATATAATCAATTATGATGGATTGCGAAAATATTTGTTACTTTCCAAGAATTTTAGGAGAAAAAAATCATAAAAAATCGCATCCATAATATAAAGACAACCACAAGCTTTTTTCCTTCTTCCACAAATTTGTTGAAACCTCGGAAAATGACATTATGAAACATTAATTAATTTTGACGAGAATGAAGATGGCGGTCTTTGTACATAGAATTTGTTGCCAATCAGCCACAGAATTTCATTATGTTATAAAGTACTTTAAAATTTGTGAAATAAATATCACTAGCTTTCTTTCATGAAAAATTTCCTAGAGATAAGTATTTTCTTTGTACTAAAGCGAATCTTACTTGAGTTAGATATTAATTTGAGTGCCAGTGCCTATGCACTTTGACAGACTTTTAATAGGCTTCTTTGAAGTCTTCTACGTCAAACTCAAAATTAGACTATCTGCTAAAGTTTATTCTAAACGGCTTCTGTAGCCTGACTTAAAATAACCTTTAGCTAAATTTCCATGGTTATCAGAATGCCCCGATTTACATTCAGGTTGAGAAAAAGTGCACTGATACTGGCACTCAAATGAATATCTTAGTCACGCAATATTCCCTTCAGTACGAAATACATAAAACGATATCGATCGCTGGGAAATTTTTCACGTAAGAAAGCTAGTGAGATTTATTTTACATATTTTATAGTATTTTATAACATCCGATTCAGACTTTGTAGAATTTTTTTTTTTATCATAATTTCGTGTCCAAAGAAAACATTATCATGTCCGATTTTGAACAACTTTTTATTGCTTATCTTTGTAGGATGACACTGACGTCGAAGCTAAGATTCTGAACGTGAGTTTCTCGGTGAGAAGGCCGGATTCTCGAGATCCCGACGATTACTACCCTCCACACTATCTGCAGGAGAGGGTCTACCTCAACAGGGCGATCCTTGCAAGATTATCTAACGTGCAGGTAAGAAACCATGAATAACACAACCAAAATCCCGTATTCTCAAAATTTGCCTTACTCTTATTACACACGCATTAATTACATTTGACTTTTTTTCATGTTTGTAAAGAGGGAATTTTGTGATCGATTTTTCACCCACTTCCAGTGGCGTAGCGAGAATAAGTAGTGCCCGGGTCATAATCTGATTTTTTCGCCCCCGTCTCGTCATCATTAGTGACTTAGCTTATGTAAACGGTGCCCGGGCATAATATGCTTTCACCCCCTCATCGCATTCGACTTTAATAAGTGACATAGCCCATTAAAGTTTTGTCACCATGGCCAGGGGCGTAGCGATGGTAAGTGGCGCCTGGAAGATAATATGATGGTTTTTTTTTATCCCACTCGTCATCAGTGGTTTGAAAACGGTAAACAGCGCCAGTGGTATGGTATTATTTCTATGCCTCTTTATCATATTTTGCTTTACAAATGGCAAAAACGAAATAATGCATTGACTCCATGACGCCATCCAGAACTGACGCCAGGGGCATCTATAGCCCCTTGCCCCTGGGTCGCTACGCCACTGCTCATTTCCTGACGGGCTTGAGTTCTGAAATGTTATAAACTTGTGCGTCCTGACTGACAATATAATATTGTAATATTTTCAAAACATAATTATTAGTTAATCGATTAATTTAATTAAATTTTGATTTCATACGAGTGGCGCCACCTGGTAGTGAGTTTGAGAAAAATATGATTGTAAGCTTCCATAATTTAAATAATAAAAAATTGGTGGAAGTCTTTAATTTATGATAAATAATTATAAATTAAACACTAAAAAGTAAAAATAAATGAAATAAAAATTTCTATTTGGTACATTACATTACACTACGACACACCCCTGACTCCAGAGATAGAAATCTCCACTTTACAGTTTTTATGGGTGTTGTGTAGAAATTTTATTGAGCAAAATGATACATAGAATAATAATAAAGCAAAAATATATAAAACAAATTAAATTCACAAAATAATAAATCCAAGTGAATATACAAAGAGACACACTAAATACCAAACACTATAAAATAATGATGCAGCATTTTAAAGGTAACAACGAAAGAGAAAAAAAAAGCATTATAAACAAACTCGCTGGAAGTGTCTTGTTACTGGGGGGTGGATAGTGACCTCAATGTCCGAGTCACTCCTGAGAAATTACTGTCAATACCAGGGTCCAATTTAAACAAGACCGGTAAGGAAGTTCACTAGTTGGAGCTATTTAGTACATTAATAAAAGCGTGTTTATAATTTTTTAAAATTTTTATCTATATTTAAATGCTTATAATGAGACTTTGTATGTGTCTAGGTACTTCCCTTCGATGACAATCTCTGTGTTCGCGAGCCGTGCGTCAACTATGAGGAGTGCTTGTCTGTCTTAAAATTCGGCAACGCATCTGGCTTCATCTCGTCCGGCACACTACTTTTCAGGCCTATATATCCAGTCAATACTTTTGCTTGCCGATGTCCGCATGGATTCACAGGTATGTTCTAATGATATGATTGCCTGTGTTGAAATTTTGACTGTATTTTTCGTCTAGTTCCGTTTGTATAATTTTAAACATTTTGTTTATTGTAAAATGGCAGATAAAAATCCATCAAGCATCAAACGTAGTGTTTGATCTATTTGAGTTATTTCATCATTATACGTAAATCAGATAAAAATCAAGCATATAAGAATGTGACAAGGTTTGATGTTCATATGTTCTGTACTCGTTTACGCTAACTTAAAACTGATGAGATGAATCCGAATGATTTAAGTAATGAAAGAATTTTTTCCTGCATTATAAAAGCCAGCGTTTTCAAAAAAGACAGCCATATAGATACAGCATTGGGTTATATAGTTAAAACTTAACCCCTTGAGGTGTGGAGTTTCAGTTTTAAGAAGACAAGTAGTCGCACCAAAATTGGTTTCAACAAATAACACTAAAATGGAGATAAAAATTTTACCTATTTTGTGTAAAACAAAAGAACAAATTTCAGCAGATAACTACAAATTCACTTTACATTAAATATCTTTAAAAAGTTTATTTCACATGTTCGACGGATTGAATTCTTTGTTAAGTCAACTAATGGAGTAATTTTTAAAAATTTAAGATAGAGACAGGTTATCTTAAACCACGAATAGAGTGTTCACGTAAGAACGAAGAGAGTTTATTCTGACATCTCCAATCATCTTTCAGATCCCCACCGTTCCTTCCCAGTCGAGGTTAATTATCGTCAGCGGCCATCCCGTGGCCGAAACTGGATCTCCCCTTTCTGGAATAATAAATTTTCCGGGGGTGGAGTGCCGATTGACACTTTCTCAGAGAATTATCGACATTCGAGAATCGGGATTTTCCTACTAGGAGATTGATCGATGGGCTGCCGGAGCTTTTCCCAGCCAGGGTGTCCCGTTCCCGGTTTTCTCCCCTTTTTTCTTTCCTGTTTTTAGATTATCCTGGAGATGAGCCGAGTGGGGAGATGAGAGGTTTTGGAATCTCTAGTTTCAATCAATCAGGTTTTCCCCCTCAATTCGCACGGTTATGGAATGCGATGGAACGGCCAACCATGCTGAAGAGAGATATTCTATATTCATTTTACAGATATTTCTTGATATATCCTTTCCTCCATTCTCTTGAAACTACCGTGAGAAAAGCTGAAGTTTTCCTTTTGCCTCTGCTTTTTAGTGACTGGCATTTTTCGGTTTTTTATATTTATTCTTTTAAATGGCTGATAGGTGTAAAATGGTTTCATTTTTTTGCTGCATCCGGAAGCTGATAGGGAAGTTTAGGGAATTTTTAGACACTGAGAATGTTGTGAAGATAGAAGCTTTTTTTAAAAAAAATCTTTATTATAATTATTTTTGATCTGGCATAATCTTTCTTCTTTGATTTGGTATAATCTTCCTTTCTTTTCTAGTAATTCCTTCTAATTTTTTCAGCCTTTTCAAATCTACCTTAAAAGTTTGAACATTTTCTGCATAGTTTCCTAAAACGAATTACTCTGGACTCATTTACAAAACTTCTATCATTTAAAAACTATTTCTTAGTGAATTATAGAGAATGGAAATAAGCTAATTTTGTAAAATGATATTAATAAATAAATCTTGTTGTCTTTCCTTTTTTCATTTTAATTATTTTGTTCTTAGAGATTAGATTGTTATTCAATTAAACAAATTTTGCAGTGTGTACATAAAATGAGCTCAGGTGTTGGGAGCCATCGGCGTATAATCTATTAGGTGACACGCAGCGAAATTCGGTGTATGCACACAACTGGACAATGCTATTTCGATTTCTGAAGATATTATAGAAAAGTAGTGCCATAAGTCGACTACAGGGAAATTCTAACTCTGTTTGCGAAGAAAAACTGAAAGATAGATAGAAAAGATATCTATTTAATAGTGAGGCCAAGGGAGTTCTCGTCATTCGCAGACGAACTGCTTTGTTGGTGTAGCTTGCTTTGTATGGCCTTACTTTATTAGTACACGAACAATATCACGCCAAGCGGATGTCCCATACTCAAAGGTATAGAAAATACTGACTATATTTTCAAATTTTTTCCCAACACAATGTTTAGTGTTCAAAATTATTACTTCCGAATTCACTTTTTTTGCTATTGAACTATCTTGGTCTAGGTGGCACCATCTTAACTAATAAAATTATTCCTTGTGATGAGTCTCAGTCTCCAAGACTTTTTCCTCGAATAACATAACTGGAAATTAAGGTGTTCAAGAAAATTATCACAAAAAGTTGTTAGTTTTTAGATTTAATAATGACGAAATCATGAAAACAGAATTTGTAACGTTGCGAGAAGCTTCATCATTTCTCCTTCCCTCAGATTTCACTACTATACATGAAACGCAAGCCAGAATCGGACCCCATAATTCCCCTCAGGTGGTAGTTCGCTTAATCGTCTATTTTTCCTGAACTTAATCCCACCCAGTTTTGTGACAAGAACATTCCTGGGGAATCTTAGATTGTCACTTCGTCTTCTTGCTGAGTGAATTGCCGATCTCGTACTAAAGAGATCCAAATCAAATTACATTGCAGGGTATCTTTTGTTCACTACAAAGAGGGAATCTTCAGAGCAATTAATACTTCATTATGCTTCAACAAGTTGCCGTACTCTCATTTAGTCAAGTCAATCATCCAATTAAAGTCGAACCTGAACATTCGAAAGTAATTAAAGTAATCGCCCATTGTAGAGTCTCTTTCAAATGAGTTTTTCTTTTCTACTAATATTACTGATTCTAAGTTGCCTAAGGCAATTAAAAGTATTTTCAGGTAAGAACTGACGACAAAAATATTAATTTCTACAGTGAAGTCTGAAAGATTTCGAACTCTGACATAAAGTAAATATTATTGAACAATATCGTATCTATTTGATCTTCAAATTTCTCTTCGTTACTTTTTCAATGAAAATAATTTGAAATACTTTTATTGTTAGTCCGCTTTATTTATGATACTGGACAGAACGCCACTCCGTGTCCCTGTGCCTACCACCATTACAGTTGCTGAACCTATGATACTGGACAGGGGGTTCAAAATCCGTCTCAAGCAGATTTGTGTTCCCAAGAATTATAAATATCATCAGATATATTTTAAAACATGACCAATGAAAGTTACAACCAGCATTTGGAGCTAATTAATGTACTAAGCTATTTGAACTATTGGGAAGTTCCTGCACCATCAACCAACGGCCATCCCGACGTGCCTAGGCATACGGGATAAATCTGAATGATAGTCGTTGCAATAGAAACGAGTACAGGTCGGGTCCTAATGGCCAAACAGCCTCACGGCCCAACCCCTCCCGTAGGAGGTACGTACTATCACTGGAGGGGGGGGGCAGCCCCCCATTCATATAACCCTAGAGGGGCGAGTGTCTTCATATGAAACCTGGGCCACTCATCCACATTCCGTGGTGCCCACATCAGTAGGTAAGGGAAGTTTCTGTACTGAATTAAAGAGTTATTTTTGAATGTGAAGCGCAATTAATCAAGGGGATCATCGGTATATTGCGTGGATAATAGAACTGCACACTGCGAAGAGTTACATTTGTTTTCGAAATTGTGTGACTGAAGAATGGTGGTCTTATCCCAGTATTGAGGTATCGTATGTGCATGGCAGATAAACTACACGTCTTCACTTTATTGAATGTAGCAAAAATATTCCACTAATTTTTCTACAGAATAGAATTAAAAGCTTATTCTGATGAACTTAATAACTGAACTAGCTGACACAATCGACGATTTTTTATTGTGCTTTTATGTATTCAGTAATCTAACAACTTCGATGGTAAAATAATTAATTTCTGATGAGAAAGACTAAGTTCCAAAATAACAGCGCACAATAATAAAATTTTGAATTCAATTCAATTATAGTGTATCGCTATAGGTGTAGTACTGCAAAACTGAAAGTAAAATCGTTAAATGATTATTAAATTTTGGTACTTGTTACGATTAGGTTGAATAATCCTATATCATATGTTTTAAAGCTGCGTAATGCACGCCTGTCTTCGTAAACGATCCTTTTCAGTTACCTTGTGTCGTTCGCAAGTATTTCTGACCAAATAGATAGCTTAAATTATCCGACACCTCTGGCCCTGTGTATCACTCCAAATGAAGTGATTTTAATACTCCAAACTATTCATCGGTCTAAGTCATGCTGAGTATAGAGATAAATATTTTTAATGGAAAAACTCTATAAAAGGGGTATGTTCGCTGTGTCCTAGTGGTAAGGTCTCGACTTCGGTGCCGGAGGGTTGCAGGTTCGAAACCCGATTTAACCGGAACTCTGCCTTGTATCGTGTCCTGGTGCACGTTAAATATGATATCGTGGGTCAAAGGTCCACCAGCTGGTGTGGCGCGGAAGTTTGGAAAGGGGGATACCAGCACAGGTGTCCCCCTCGTCATCTGACAGCGATTCAAAATGACGAGATTTGTTCCAAAATAGTTCTAATGTTGCTTCAAAACGGGACGTAAATATAATTAAATTAAACTATAAATATGTGTTTTGGTCTATTCCGAGAGACTGATACTGTTGCATTTGTTGCAAGTTTTTCTGCACCAATTGCAGATTTTATGAAACTTATTTTAATACTCTCAGAGAAGAACTTATACAAAATGGCAACCGACCAGCCTCGTGTTTTTAAGCTTCCACCTGAAGCGAAATGCAAGAAGTTTTCGGGTTCGTATCAAAAATCTGGGTTGAGCAGAACTCCCTTCCTTCCACGTCTTGTTCAAGACCGTTTAGGTAGTGACGAAACACACTCTCACTTCTCTTGTTTATTCTTTTCTTCTCTTTTTATCTGTCGAAACCTCTTCGGCAATTTATTTTTGTACCTCTCTGCGACATATTCTCTTGAGGGAATTGTTTACCGATGTGACTCTCTTGTGCCCGATCGACCGCCGTCGGCGATTAAGTTTCCATCGATTAAACAATCGTCCCCCGAACACTCAATCGATGCAAAACCTCTCGCACGATTTCGATTATTTGCAGGCGATTGTGAAGAGGTCTGTTGAAGCGAAAAAGGGTGGGGGGAGTGAAGAGGGAAAAAAAGTACCAGTGATAGTAAAATCATTAAATAAACTTTGTTCACCCCCTGAAGATGAGTGCTTTTGTTTGGTTGTAAGGAGGGGAGAATAAATAAAAGTGATTTATATCGATAAAATTGTCTTCTCCACTCGAACTTATGACATAACAGAGGAATAGCTGCATGACTGCGCATGTTTACACTGCGATAAATATGAATAAGCTGAAAATGGCAAATTTTATGCAATGTAATTTTTAGATAAGCTTTGATTTTTTTGCGTTGTGATTTATTTTTGCTGAAAACTTCTTTATATAAAGTTTTTTTTTTCTCTTCATTAAGTCGATGTTACATTGTACAACTTTTCTAGCAAATGCTCTTTTCTATTTTTTTTATTATATGCAGTCATTCAAAGAAAATCAATTTTATACAAAAGTGAAAATCTCAATGGAGAATTAATTTTCAATAATGTGATTTTTTGAAAATTTTGTTCTAAAATTATTTTTTTTCTTTTAGATGTTGTAGATAAAGGCAAAAAATAATGAAAAATCTTAGTTCTAATTGATAATATTTATTTAAAAAATGATAGAATAAAAAAATGGATTTTTCATAGAATAAAGAGAAAATATAAAATCTATATATTTAAGAAAATATGGTAAAAACTTCAGACAGTTCGCCAGCCGCAACCACTCGAAACCTATAGAGAATGTATGGTGGAGAAATATTTTTTTCGATTTCCTTTGAAAATGGCGGGTGGGAGCAGGCGACCCTTGATGACATATCTAGACGTCATAAGCTTTCATATGAAATAAAAATTATCGAAATGCGTCGAGTGGTTGGGGCTGGCGAATCTCTGAAGGTTTTACAATATTATTTTAAATATATAGATCCCTACAGTTCCATCAAAATTGCGTGTCAAAAATATTGTAAAATACCTATTGTAGGTGATGGAAACTGTTTATTAAGGGCGATATCATTCTGTATTTATGGCTCTGAAGACTTTCATGCCGAAATTCGTGAGAAAGTTCAAAACATCACAACTAGATGAGGTTTCTTGAAAGATTTTACAATTTTAAAGGAATCTGTTGGTCTATGAAGAATACGAAATCTACTATGGTTTTATGGTATGTTCCACTGATCTTGTTGTTGTTTCATGTCCCCCTGGTCCAACTACTAGATCAGGTCCATGATACCATGTCGCTCCAACAGTACCACAAGTCCATTGTCCCACTCACTCTACAGCAGCCTCGCAGAGACGCCAATACAGTCAATGACATGAGCCGGAGAAGCGGGACAGGAACAAGGCCAAGAGGAATAAGTCTTTTCTGTGTCGACGAATTTCAAGCTTTTGATATGGCCACTGCGAAGTCTGGCCAATGCAGTCTATGCGGATGTTGTACCTTCCGCTGATCTTCATGCAGAATTTAAAACTGAAAAAAGTAGTGTCTGAGAGCCTCGAAGCAGCGAGGTGGCAGGGGAAGTGCTGAGCAAAGTGGATGCTGGAGGGCGGCGAGAGCGGCTAGTTTAAAATAAACTTCTGAAAACTATATAATTTAAGGGAATGATAATAAAGAGAACAGTTTCTATGACAATTAGCCAGTTTAATTCAAACATAAATAAATATAAATATTTTAAAGTTGTCTGATTCGAGTTTGTTCTGCATTTTAGTTTGTCTGCTTCGAGACGATTAGGAACTGATTATTTATAATCTGCAATAAGTGCTTTGTATTAGTTTTAAAGTTCAACAAATTGGGTTTAACTGTAAATGAATGTTAAGTAAAAAATAAAAAATTGTGTCGTATGTGTTTTTATGTCATCTTTTAAAAAAATTGTTAATACCCAATAAATTTGAAATAATTCATTTCTTAATAGTGACCTGAAGCCAGTGCTGTCATTTTATATGACAGAATTTGGAATTTTACTTTCTTTCATATATGTTACAAGAAGTTATCTTTTGGGAAGTCATTACTTTAAGATTTTAACTAATATTTTTAGTGAAAAGTTTTTTTTCTTCCTAAAACTGCTATTCAGCTCTCCTCTCCAGAAGAAACAATGATAATCCTATAGATAAAAATTGACCTCTTGCAGTTAAAATTTTGATAATACGAAACGAAAATTAATTTATATTATATAGCTATTTTACTTTAGAGGAAAAACAATTTTATTACTTTTATATTTTTATTCTGTGATACGTTTCCCCTATGGGTCCTCAGAAATTCAATTTTGCTTTCCTTTTCGCTCCTTTTGTACTATATGATTCATATATAATAAAACTCCTCTTGAGTAAGCTCTGGATGTTTTGAAACTTCGGTTATAGCAAACACTTATTAAAGGTATCAAAAGACTTTCTCTTTAATTAGTGTTCTTTTATACGTTTATAGTGAACTTCTGTTAACAGATTATTCTCTTTGATTCATTTTTGTGAATCTATTCTCTTTCATTCAATTTGAATTTTTATAAGCTTGATATTTGAGTTTAATTTCCTCGGGAGAAAATTCCAAGTTCTGTTTCCATTTAAAAGAGCAATAAAGTTCTTAGTATATGTTTTTCTTTTTTCAAATAAATTTGTTACTTCAGACATTCTGCAAACTTTTCTTATTTTAAAATTGTGAAAACGCAGGAAAAATGTTCTTTTGGTAAGTTTCCCCTACTATTTTCTCGGTAATAAATGGCACCTCTATCTGCAGTTGATATTTTCAAAATTTTTTGTCAGCAGTGCTTCAAATGGCTGACCGACTAAAGGACATAATTCTCAAAATGCTATTTTTTTCTTCTGGATTCAGGGAGATCTTAAACGTGGAGATTCATCAAAATTTCTCAATGTCAAATTTTTTGATGATAGCAGTATTTCACTTTCTAAAAATTAACTTTTTAAAAAAACTATTTTTAAAACACTTTTTAAAAAAATTTCTTAAAATTCATATACGAAAAAGTGAGAAAAACTCTGAATTTAAAGAAGAAACTTTTTTATTTTACATATTATGAATTCAAATTTTCTCCAAGGCAGTGGCGTCTTGTCCATTACGGGTGCAGAGCTGCAATCCCCCCTGAAATTATTTTAAAAGTTTGTATATTCTTTTTTATTTTAATTGGCTTACTTTTCCACTTTAAGAGTTCAATGATAATCGAAAATGGCAAAAAGTAATAAAAAAAGTTAAAGGAAGACGAAAAATAAATCAAGAATTAAGAAAGAGACAGACCAGAGCTTCAGAGAGTTTTGCCCCTCCTAGGATCGAAATTTCTCGCATTGATCAACTCTGAGCTCTCAGTCGGAAGGAAAAAGCAACCCTTTCTCCCATTGAAATTATAACCCCGAGAGCTGCCATTGGAGCAACTCTCGCTTGGCGCCTCTTCCTCATTTGGCCTTTTTTCGCTTTCTCTCAGTACTCCAATCGTTCAGTAGTTTTTAAAATCAAATTCTGCAGGAGTTATAATTTTTTGCTCCTTTATGTTTTTTGGGGTGCTGATTAACGAGTCTGAGGTTTACCACCAACACTTTTTATAGGAATTTTAGTTATAGCCAAAAACAAGAAAAAAATGTCCTTTTTTTATTTTAACTCAAAAACTATCAATTTTTAGTATATTATCATTATATATACCAAAATAATCAGTATAAAATTTCCTACAACTTAGGTCTATACAACTTCTGCAGCACTGCTTGTTTCAGAGCTGACGAGCCGCTACTGCTCCAATGTAACTTTATAAACTAAATATTTCGTATACTATACGAATAAGCATTAGCGGTTATTTTGTGTTGTACCAATAAATACGACCATAAGCAATAAGTCCTAGCGCATGTGCAACAAACCAGTTTTTACTTTCAAATACGTCAGTTATATTGAATCGAGAAGTGGGTTCGTGTTATTTAGCGGGGCAAACGATCTCTTTTTATTCCGTTCTTTCATTCAATATTTAATTAAAGGTTAGCCTCTTGTTTATTTGAAGTATGCCATTAGAGTGATCGTGATATTGAACAAAGGCGTTTCACTCGTTCAAAAAATGCTCCTTCATAAAAAGTAATTAACTCACTGTTGTGAATTTTATTATTCCGTGTTCCTGCTAGAAAAATACGGTGACATGGAAGTTTAGGATAAATTGTTACGGAGAGAACAGAAGGTGTTTGTATATAAAAACGAATGAAAAAGTTTCTTTGGTAGGCATCCACTTTAAAAGAGATGAGTTTTTATGATTAAATGCGTTCCCACTTAAGAAAAGCTGATAAAAAAGTAATTATTTTTTGAAGTTATTTTTCTTTGTTTTAAATAAATATTCTGTGTAAGTGACATTGGGGACAACTGTTTTATTATGTTTTATTTGTCAATATTTCATTTATATTATTCTTGAAGTGGATGGTTGACGACTTCATATAATTATAAGTTGCCATTATTTCAGTGAATTCCTTAAAACAGAAGAGGGGTATAACGTTGAAAAGTCATTTTTTTCGCTTTTAAATGGACTTCATATTTTGAATTATTACCTTTTAATTGTAATTCATGCTTGTTTAAAAAACTAGTTCCTGACTGTGTTTTTTCACAGCACGGAAGTTTTGTTTCGACATTTCATTACATTCTTGGTGTTATTGGCAAATTAGAAAATAATAACATGAATAGAAAATGTTACACCTTTGTCTATCAGTGACGTATCGGTTGTGCGCAGGACAGATGCGTGAAACGTGATTATAAATAAAAACTAACAGTATCTTGGAAACTATGTAACTGTTCTTTGTAAGTGATATTTGCGACAAATGTTTTTGGGTTTTATTTTATTTGTGACGATTTCATTATTATTATATTTTTATTTGTCTTTTTTCATGAAAACGATAAAATGTAGGTGACCTCTGCGTTCTGAAAATTTTTTTTCTTGCTAAATTCTTAATTACATTTTTAAAAAACCATTAGTTAAGTTTTCCTTAAGAAATAGTAAGAACTGTATTTCTGAAATTTATCTATATAATTTTTTCAATTAAGCAGACTTGTTTCAGAGGAAATACTTTAGTTAACTATTAATTTTTGTATATACCCAGCATTTGTATTTTTGGGAATAGTAAGTTGAAGTAATTATAATTTCCATGATCTTTGTACTCACAAGTTGGAAATGCTAATGCTTGTCGGGTACAAAACCTAAATGGTCACTTTTCAGAATCTTTATAAGTAAGTAAATATCATTAAGCCATGTTTGCCTTTTTGTTAATAATGTCAACCTGTATTAAATTTCCGAATCAGAAAATCCCAACAAATAAGGAATATCTACTAAATCTTGATGTAACGTCATAGAAGTTATGATATCGTAGTCATTGTATCAATAACTGTAAACATATATCGAAATTTGACTATTCAACTTATCTCTCCACAATGCCGATTCATAAAATCATCAGTGTACCGACTTATTTAGGAATTCTAAAACGCACAAGAATGAAGATTTTCAATTTTTCAAATAGAAATATCGCATAAAATATTATAAATATGATAAAATAAGTCAAACATTGTAATCACGATTTAAATGAATGCTTTGGTTTGGATGTGATTAATTTTAAAGACTCATGGCTTTCTGCATCAGATTGCTAGTTCTGTATTTAAATATGTAGTCTGGATTTAATGAACTGTCAGAGTGCATTTGTTGTTTTATAGTGTGTAAATCTTTTCATATTTTATATTTTATTCGTAACACATAGAGAAGTTTCGTTACGACTCTGTAAGTTATACCATTTACAAATGGGAGCGAGTCTCTTAATGAAATTTTGAATGCGACATAGAACATATCTTAATTGAAATTTTGCATTGTCAAGCGTTTTATATATTTGAATGTTTTGCTTGTCATTTATATTCTACAAATAGGCAATTGTTTTGATAATTTTGTTGTTTATTTATGTTTTTCAATGGCATTTGTATTGCAGGCATGAAGCACAAGTACGAATGCGATACGGAAGTGAACCTGTGTTACTCTAGTCCCTGCGGTCCGAACGGTACTTGCATTCGGAAAGAAGGAGGGTACACCTGCATTTGTCGAGAAGGATTTACAGGTAAGGATTCAGATTTATTTTGCTAATGATGAAATGAGAAAACTTTTACCTTTTAACTTTTTTAGAAAACTTTTAAAAACGCACGATGAGGAATTTGCAAATGATATGAAGAAATAATTTTTCTTGTACTCGTTGATAAAAACATAACGGAAATTGAAAAAAATATAGAATTTTACAGAAATTGATGAGGTATTAAAATTTCATATATACAAGGAATTTGTAGGGAATACGATTGCCTAACCATGGAATTTGTAAGGGGATCTGTGACCGAGTGTAGCACTATCAATTTAGAGGATAGAGGATGGCAGGTTCGAATCCTGGTTCTACCACAAATTCAGAGTACATGAGGGCTTAGAACACGTTAATGACGTAATGTTAATTCGTGGCGGTAAAACTTTCGAATATAAGCGTTGTGTCAACGTTTGGAAGCTTTGAAGTAACGTACTTATCATCTGATTACGATCGAAAATTATAGCATTCATTCCAAAATCAGCTTGTGTCGTTCCAGAGTCAAGAAACTAGAACGTAATAAATGTTAATATTGTAAATATTGCCTTTCAGAAATTGTTGCTAACATGAAATAGTTCTAATATCAGCCTATGCTTTATGAATTCGAACACCTTATAAAATTTCCAAGTAAAGCAGAAGATAATTTTCTTTTTCCAGTTTATTTAATGAAGAGGTATTAAAAAACCTCCACTTTTTAGCTATTACATGCACTTATAGTGACAATTAAGTGCCCCAAACTAATTATAATTAGTTTATTAATAATTATTAAAGAATCTAATCAATTAATATTCTCTGACATAACATGAAAATTAACTATAATTAACGAAAACTTCTAAAAATCGAAAAGGGGTTTATTTTGCTAAAAATATTCTTTTCGATGTTTATGGGATCCATAACAATAACTCATGTCGTTACAGAAGCAAGAAATTTATACGTATTGAAAGGTAAACTTTGCAAAAAATAGCCCTTCCAGATTTTACTACTGCATGAAATAGCTCCGATATTAGTCCCTACTTTATAAATTCGAGCTTCTTTATGAAATTGGGTTAACTTATCAAGTAATAGCAAATCTTTTTCTGTTCTGTTATTGAGTGAAAATGAAGATGTAATTAAAAGTCTCGACTTTTTAACTATTGCATGCAATTATGTTGATAAATCAGTGATTCAAACTTTGTTCTAACATTTGTTCTTTGTCTAATCCACACTGTTGATTTTGTCTAATGTAGAATATATAAGATGAGAAAATTACCCATCATTAACGAAAGTTCTAACAATGAAATTAGAATTTATTTATTTTGATAAAAATATTCTTTTCAATTTTTCGGGTATAATAATGCAGCAAGACAGAAACAACTGTCATTAGTCTTTTCGTTTAAAAGTTTAAAATGGTAATAATTTCGAAGATTTATTTAGGCAGATCTAATATTTAAAGGAAAGGCAATAACTGCAATTAAACCTTCCCTTACGCGCATTAATCATTCCCTCCGTTGAAAAATTTCCTTTCACACGAACGGTAATATTTACCTTCATCCGTCCGTCTTTTCAGTCAGAACCTTAATTTAATTTTTTAGGTAAATACTCTTTGGTGTTTTCTTCTGAAGCAGGATAAAATGTCTTCAAAATGTCTCGCTAAACTTCCACATTTAAGATAAATTGAGGTATTTTCATAAGAAAACGAAAAAACATTCTTCGAGATACAATTATGCAAATCCTTTTCTGTGTTGAACTTTTATTAAATTTAATATAGCTGAACGTTTCTAAAGCTTTTGAAAATAATTTTATTTGATTTTAGAGTTCGAAGGCGATGATGGATTTTTTTATTCTTTATTATTTGAATACTTTCGTTATTTTCTATGAATTTCATAGTGAATGGAAATTTTTCTAAGTGTAAATAATGAAGGCTGTTTGGAGGAAATTACAAAAAGTAGCGTATTATAGCAAAATACGTTAATCTCTTTACAAAGCGTTTCAAATATGTGACATACAAATAAAGTAGATTTATGTTTTACATTTCGTTTCTTCACAAAATAAACACATTAATTTATTTTGAATAGGCTTGTCATGTTCATTTCATTGAAAATATCAGTAGATAATTATTTTAACATAGTTTATTGCTTTAATTTTCTGCTTTGTGTTTAAATTCTTTTAAAAGTGTATGTATTATCTTTCTGTTAAGCAATAAATAAATATTTTGAAATTTTTATGATTCATTCAATCAATTACGAAGTATTCTCTTAAAAATTAATTTTCTTATTTTGAATGCTATTATGATGATGATGATGAACTTTTTTAAATATCATTTCATACATTGTATCTAATATCTACAGGCTGAGTCACAAATCTCCATACAAATGGTGAAAGCAATGATTAATCTTTATTTTATTTGTACAAATATCATATGATGCTACAGTTACAGGATAGTCACAAATCTCCATACAAATGGTGAAAGCAATGATTAATGTTTATTTTATTTGTACCAATATCATATGATGCTACAGTTACAGGATATGTTCCACATGTCTCCCTTCCATGTCGACACACAATGATAATCGCTCTAACCAATTTTGACCAGAAACATTCTCATGCGTGTTCATTGTCCATTCACCGAACTCGACCCTACGGCCATAACATAACACCACAGCACACACACCCGAAATCGGAGCCAGGCCGGCTCCATGTCGGTTGGGTGGGTATGCTTGAAACTTTATTGAAAAAGCAAGGTCAAAGAAAAATTGCATTTTATATAAAAGGATACAAAGAGAGGAAATACAAATATAAGCACTAATATATACATAAACATATACACACGCATAAAAACACAAATATACACACTAAACGAAGAAGGGCGTGGTGGGAGACATGAGCTTTGTAGTGGGATGATCAATGCAGGCTATTGTGGAGTTATTCTGGCTGTTCCGATTTAAGTAGGTCTTCTTGCTTGTTGATAAAGTTGAGGTCTATTATTTTGTTTGTTAGAAGGCGGTGGTTGGTTATTGATTTCATCCAGGCTTCTATGTGTTGATCAGCTGGACACCTGAGGTGGTAAGAAAGCGTGAGGCGGCACTTGATGGCATAGTGAAAAGGTGTGCCAGGTTCTCCACAGGCACAGCAGTTGTCCGGGTGTTTTCCGAATCGGAAAAGATAGGATGGGAAGGGCCCGTGCCCTGTGATAAACTGGATGAGCTGTCTCGGCCAGTATGATTTCGAAGTCCTACCGTCTTTATGATTTCATATGTGGAGCGGCCCTTTATGCCGTCATCCCAACTCCTCTGCTACTTGTCCAGGGCTCGCTGCTTGAGATCTTGTTTTGCACTGCTTCTGGGAAGGGGAATCGTGAGCACTGCTGCCTCCGTGGACGTGATTGCCTCTTTGGCCAGCTCATCAGCTTTCTCGTTCTCCAGGTGCCCTACGTGGGCTCTAATCCAACCCAGCCTGATGTTATGAGATCGTCCTCTGTCAAATGTTTCAACATCTGCAGCTTGTGTGGGTACCACTTGTTAGTCCGCAAATTGCGCGTGATACTAGTTTGGCAGATTCCCATTAGCGCAGAGAGACGTCGGGTCTCTTTCTTTGGACTCCTGGCCATTGTTGCTAGCACCTGTGTTGACGTACCTTCATCTGCTACTGTCTTTGGTCTTCGAGATCTTCTTCCATTGCCGATGGATCCTGTCCTTTTGAATTTCATGATCAGTTTTGTCATGGGTTATCTGCGTTCTGTGCGTTGCATTGAAAGTACGTGCTACATGACGGGTGGTACAACTCCCAGTCAACAGAATAATGCAAATCTGTTCTTCTTTCGTAACCGACGTCTCTTTCCAATTGTTTCACCTTCCTCAAAACGAAAAAGAAATTAGTCATCGCTTTCACCATCTGTATGTAGATTTATGGCTCACCCTGTAGTATAAAAAATTGAGCGAGTCTTTACATATTATTTAATAATTCTTTTCTACTTTTTGGAATTTTTTGATCACGATAATGATGGTTTTTTCGTTGTAATCAGTGATTCATACAGTTCATATTGTAATACACTTTGCCTTGTATTCTTGTTTGAAATAGATTTCTATATTTTTACAAAAATAAAAATTATATAAACATTGAAGAACTGACTACGACATCTTTTCGAGCTCTAACGTTTCACAAACGATTTTAACTTGTGTTGTAGAAGTGTATTTTATATTTCTAGTCATAATGAGGACTACATAGCCAAATGTGTGGGGACATCTTAATGCTTACAAAGATTGTTATTGTTATCATTATTTTTTTTACATAATGCTAAATATGTTCTAAGTAAAATTTTGCGTTTCGGTTTCTATTGTACAAACATGATTCAGCATTTTATGTAATTCTTATTATTTTATATAACTTTAACCCATTCTGTTAAAAAGACATGCATGCAAAATATATTTCGTTGTGAATAGGTATTGTAGTTAATTTGGATACATAACACGAAACAATGCCTCTGAAGAATTCTAGATTGCATTTCAGGTTTTCATATACGTTTTCTTCTTCCTTTTACAAATCATGTTTCATACGGAATTAATGTTGGTAGTAGATTTTTACTTTCTCGTATACGAAGTATACAAAGAGAAAGTAATGTAATCGTCAAAAAATTCGAACTCGAGATTTTGACGAATCTCTACGTTTTAGACGTCCCTGATTCCGAAAAACACAATTTTGGAATCATGTCTGTCTGTGTGTCTGTGAACACAATAACTCGAAAACTATGAGAGCTACGGGGATGAAATTTGGTATGTGGTCTTTAAACATAATTTGTAGATTCCTATCAAATTTTAGACAAAATCCGTCAACGGGAAGTTTGTCTGTCTGTATGTCCGAAGTCATGTGAACGCTATAACTCAAGAATTTGAATAGCTAGATGGATAAAATTTGGTACACAGTTTTATCATCATGAATGTAGGTCCGTATAAAATTTTGGGCCAAATCCGTCAAAGGGTTGACTCTCTGTAGGTCTGTATAATTTGCTATTGAAACCAATCCGCCATCTCCACGCGCATGCGTACGGAAGCAATCTTCTAAGCTCTCGAAAGGAGCGAATTACGTCAGTTTGTCCTTGAGACAGAAAGAGTGAAACCTAACAGTGTGCGATAGATGCGTTTTAATCGGTACGCATATCTTTGAATTCTTTACCTCGATATTTTTCAATCACTATAATAAAAAACCTTCTGATAGTCATTTTATTCTGGATAACAGTAGGTAATTGTTTTAGCCACGCGGGGGAAGGAGAAACGGCACCTTTGGGGGGAAGTATACGAGAAAGTTTAGGGGAGAACACTCCCGCTGGTTTTATTTATAATATACATATATCGCGATGTTAAGGTGAAAACTTGCTTACCTATTAATCGGTAAATTTAAGCAGAACTTAAGATTTACTTGAGCGAACTCTTCTCAATTTTTTCACTAAAATACTAGCACTCTTGGCACAAAGGCTATAATGATGTCACATTAATTGTTGCGATTATCTGTGAAAATTAGTTTTGTAGGTTAGAAAACTGAATTTGGCGCGGATTATTCAGCACACTTTGATTTTTCTCATACTTTCCAACTCTTTGGTTTCTTGCACTTTTATGATTATTCTCAAAGCATTTCTAATTTCTTTCAGTAATTGTTTTGATCAACTTACACGAATTATAGTATCGAGTTACTCATATTTTTATTTTGTAAATGATCTTTTTATTTCTTTACGTTTTTTTTTTTATTTTACAATGCACAAATTTGCCTTTGTGTCTTTCCTTGTAGACGAATCTTCTGTCAGTCTTATTAATTTTTGGGTATTGTCCATTAAAAAGAAGTTCAAGCATATTCCACCAATTCAGTTAATATTTAAGTGTTCTTGTTTTTGTAATTCTTTTCTACTCTAGTTTCCATTTCAATTTTCATTCACACCTGGATATCGTCATTCTGCAATCAGTACATTATTCGGTTTTGGACAACCGTTTACATCTAAATAAAGATAATTATAAAAATGCGGTACTATATGAACTGCCCGATCGTTTTCATTTATCTGCAGTTTAATTGATCTGCAATATCTGATGCTTCAAATATTAAGAGACTTTGGCTTCATGCATCCGCGCTGTAATAAATATTCCATCTAGGAAAGCTTTATAATCTAATTTGTCCTTTCCCTTCTAAAGAAGAATATAAAACTCGACCAGAAACAAAGAAAAAAGAGCCTAGTCAGGAAATTCACCCAATGCCCGAAGAGATGGTGTTTTTTTGCCCACTATCCAGTCCGCCTCAGCGCTGGTAACTACCTCTGTTTGAAATCCACTTGGCGTTTTACTGGAGAAAAAAATCAATGGTAGTATCAAGAGATCAGCATTGTCAGCAGAAATGCTGCGGGATTTTTTCTTTTTATGGCTGTTCGTGTTCCTTGGCCGATTTCTGTGTTTTTCTGAAGGAAGTCTATACACTTTCGAAACTAAGGCCTTGAAAAACTTTTGAAACTGGAGAATCAAAAAGGGACCCGATTGCGATAATCTGTTTTGGGAATTTCCTTTGGATTGTAGTTTATATGATTTTGTATAGTTCCTGAAAAAGTTATTTCGCTTTGGGAAAATCTTCAAGACATGCATTTAGACCTCAGATTTAAAACACACAGTTTAACTATGGGGTGCCAAATTATTATATATGCACTTATATCAAATGTAAGTTAATTTCTATATATTTTTGAAAGTGTTATAGAACTTTTTCATGTATTCTAGAAAAAAAAATTCGTGAACTTTTTTTGTATATTTACTGGTATTGTAAACTTAACCAAATACAGAAAATTTTTAGTTATGTTTTTAAGTTTGGTATTTCGCAGTCTAATTTATATAAATAAAATATGCATATTTAAAGGTATGTGTTAAATAATATAATAAATAATATGCGAAACTGTACGATTAGAAAGCATTTTTATTGAATGAAGATTCTTTTTTTTGTGGAAAAATATTTGTAATTTAAAGAGCATATCAAGATATATACTGCTATTCTTTTAATGAAATAGATATAAATTAGACTAATGAAATTTGTCAATCGTACTCTAGCCATAAAATCTGAAAAAATAGTTCATCTTTAAGGAGTGTAGTAGTGCATTAGTAAGCTATAATGAACATTTATTGTTGTTTCCTGTTAGCGTGCAATATGTAGAAAATTAATTAAGAATTATCTGCGTTCTAATCTAATTTAGAACTGATGATTAAATTAAGAGTTGTAGATAGGACTTTAAGAATTAAAGCTATCTTCACATCTAGAAACTGAAATCCGAGATAATAAAATTAACTGTAATTAAATAACGCTTTTAGCACTCATTCAGTTAGTGAATAAAATAAATCAAACTGTTCCAGCCTAGCTCAAAGAAACGCTGAAAAACACATCGTTAAATTTTAGTGCAATATTAATCGTAACACTTTGGCACATCCTTTTAAGCTTGTGAGCGCTTAGGAAATAACTGTAATTTATAGCTTAATTACCAAACTTATTAAATACGTCTGCCATTGAGCCAGTTATTTTCTGTCGAAAATTAAAATTTCATTTTGAAAGGAAGCTGGCTGGAGTTTCTGCGGGAATCCATAAGTACCTTTTGGGTGGTTAGGAAAAAATTGAATGGGGGGACCCTTTATAAGCATTAGAATCTTAATTAGTTCGCGTTATATCAGTGTAATTGCTCTGATTAAACAGCAATTAGCTGGTTACAGTTGAATGCGGAACAGTTAACGATTTCTGGCCTGCGCCTTTTCGGTAATTACTTGTTTTCTTAATGCATTGAAAAAGTTTGGGAGCTAACATTGAAAAGGGAAAGAAAAAAATTATTCTTTTATGCGCCTGAGGCTTTTTTGCGACGAAATCTTTTCTTTATTCATCGCTTTCGTTTAACATTTTTTTTCAATCTCTCGAAGGTGATATCGATATTTTCATCGTCACCGTTCGCGGTGTCGATATCGATTGCATGTAATGGAGAAAAAGATGATTCTTTTATATTGAAATTATTTGCAATTCCTCTTTTCTTCCCCCCTTTTTCTGCCTAACGTATTGTGCGTTAAAAACGAATATTCTCGTTCTTGTAATTTTTTTTAATGGCGCAAAAGTTTTCTCTGATATATTTGGATAGAAAAGAAGACAAAAACTTTAATGTGAAGAAGCGTCGATCAATTTTGGATTGCAACAGCATCTGCACATTTTTAATGTCGTAATTTTTTATATTGAAATAATGAAGTGTTGCTTTACGAGACTGATAATTTTGATATTTAATCAACAGAAAAATTAAGTTCTTTTGTTTAACTCCGAACCGTTTATCTTATTATGTCTCGTGTAAATAGACATAATAAGCACCAGTCAGATTATACATCAGCGTTCGAAAATGTAGTCAAAATATTTGTTCAAATTTTTGTAGCTGAAAGATCTATACACATAATGCAACTAGATGTGATAGCTGTCGATATAATCCGGTGGAAACTAATGGCACAGGCAATATGTTACAATCGTGTGTTTTTGGTCAAACTGACCACTTCGAGGATGTCGAAATTGTTCGCCATCTGGGTGGTGTTTGTAAAGCATGGCTATAATATCGGTCATTCGTTTTTGTGTTTATTTACGTAAGTTTGATTTGATAAGTATTTTCCAGTGAATTTCAGCTAAATTCTGTTTTGTTACTGTATGTATCATTTCTTTTTTTTTTCATTATTTTTATCATCAACTTTCTCTAATCGTTTACCCCTGATTTCTATTCGAAAATGCTTCCTTAACAAGCGGATTTTAGAGTCATTAGTTTTAAACTCATGAAACTTCCGTTGTAACTTAATTTAATTATAGTGTATCGCTCAACGTATTAAAGAATAAAAAATATTTCGTCTCCATTTAATTTTCATGAATCATTAAACTATGTTAGGAAATAAAATTGCGAACCAAAAATTTGTAGAAATTCTGTATTTCTTCAGTGCTAATCAGTCCATATAAATAAATATTCCAAGATAATTCGGACGCAGACATACTTTCCATAGACATATTTCGACCAAAATACTATGCAACTCTACAATTTTGATGTAAAAACCCCATACCAAGTGTTATATGTCTAGCTCGTTGCGTTTTTATTTTATCTTGTACAGAGATAGACATAATTCCGAAAAATATGTTTTTTTTTTGGACTCGGAATGGTCTAAACCGTGGAGATTCGTCGAATTTTTTGACGATTGCAATACTTTCTCTTTGTAGATTGCGTATACGATAAGGTAAAATGTACCATCTGAACAAACTATAACTATTCGCAGTTCATTCCAATTCATAAAAAAAGCTAAATTCGCTCTTACCTCTCAGCAAAGAACTCGAAGGAAACAGTCATTCAATTTCCATACTTTTATTGGCTACGCACATGTAACGACATTACAAAGAAGCACAAAAACGAAATGCACAGCACAAGATCACATACCAAAGCACGACAGAGAGTGAAAAAATATAAGAAAAACCGGAAGGAGCGAGCAGCGCCACCAGGGGACACTCTTGGACTTCAGAGTTTCAACACCATCATGACATATATTTTGTTCTGTTGTTTGATTACTTCCATTTTTATTTTTAAATAATATTTCCTTCATTAAAAAGTACTAATAAAATATCTTTATGTAAAAAGAAAAAATGTTTAAACCCAAGAACATGTTCTTGTGGACTTTTCGGCATGTTTGAAAACAGCTTTAGAAGAAATTATCTTCATTCTTTTATGCCACAGAAATTATCTTTGGTAAAGAGTCCATCGTGAAGGAATAGAGAATAAAAAAATAAAGAAAGAACAACTACAACCTATAAGCGATACGTTACGCCGTTAATTATAAATGAATTTAATTAGATTCTAATTTGGGAAGCTCAGAAATTAATATCATTAATGAACTCGATGCACATATCTGGAGTGTGCCTGACACCTTCTGGCAATTAATTACCGTTAGAACAGAAAGAAAAAAAATATTACTTTTCTGCCCGTTTATATTTTATTGAAAGAAAAATGTTATCAACTAATAAAGATTTTAAAAAGTAAGTAAAATAATCGATGCCCCGTGAGATTTATACTCAACTAATTTCCGTTACGTTATCGAATTTTTTTCTGAGATTTATGGGAGTGATAAATTAGGTGACAGAAGAAATTATCCGTTATAATTACGTTCGGAGACTAGTTAAAATTAGTTGATTCTAACATTTGGGAAATTAGTCCACGTTCGGTTTTTTTCATTTTAAATTGTGATAAAAGCAACACAAACTTTTTGTGTTTTTTCAAAAGTATTTTATCGTAAATGAATTGAAATTAATTTATATGGAAAAGTTTATAAAAGTTATGGTCTCTAAAGTTATTTATTAATAGTGGAATTTCAATAATTAACTGAATTCTGTTTTTAAAAATTTCCTGCAATCATATTTCATTTTTTAAATTTATCTTTGTGATTTTTTTTAAATTCTAAGGTAATAATCGTTGAAGTTTGTTCATAAATAATGGAATTAGAATAGTGGACAGTTTTATTTTCTTAATTTCTTTCAAGCTTATTTTCATTACTTCAATTAATCTTTGTTATTTTTTTAAATCCTAGAAACAATTTACTACTTACATTTAAAAGTACGCATGGTTAGAATCCTTTGTATTTAATTAAATTATTCTTAATAACTTATTATTTAGTATTTAAAATATCGAAAAGTTTGCATGCTTAAATTTTCAATAAGCTAATATAAATTTATTATTTATAATGCTGTTTTACAAAAGGAAAAGAAGTTACATATTATTTTATTTATTTTTCCCCCAGAATGAATTACTAAAATTTCTTCAAAAAGTTATGGAAAATCGATGATTGATTTTCAAAGAGTGGATAGGGAATTATATCTCTGGTTAAAAGCAGGCAATCTATTCAATCAACCCCCATTAGAATTTTGCTTTCTGTACAGCTATTTACTGTGCATAGCAAACCTTTTAGCTGAAATGCTAACTTTACCTTTGATTGATAGGAAATCCTTTCGTTGTAAGTGAAAAACATATTGCGTCTACAAAATTACTGGAATCTTAACAAAATCTAAGTAATATCTTATTAAACCATCTGTCTGCGCTTGCAACTTTATTATAGGGGGAAATACTTGAAATTTCTCCAGCGTCCACGGTTAAAAATGTAATATCCCTGAAGTTGAGAGCTGTCTCATTTTTATTCCTGTGGCAATTAGAACAGAAGTTCCAGTTATTTAATTATAATTTCTCTTTAATTAAAGCAACTGTAAATAACATCTTTTAATGCATTTTTATCGAAAACTATTTTCTTTTTTCAGTTTACTACATAAAATATTTAATTACTCTTGGATATACGTAACTGCAGATATACTAAGAATTCTTTGTTTAATGTACTAGTTTAAATTTTTTAGGATACGTGTAGCCTCAAGTAATTGGTAGGTAATTACGTAAATAACTTATTTAGACTGAAAAGCAAATTAATGCGATAAAATGATTTTAAATGACTATTTATACATCGGAATTACATTTTGTACTCCTTTATAACATGCATAAGTTAATATGAAAGATATTTCGCAAGAAGTTTACCACTATAATTAATCAAATTTAAATTTGCTCAAATATCAACATTATATTTAACGAAATACCTCTAAATCTTTTTTTACCGTATTTCATTTATACGAATCAGAATGTTATTTATCAAAAAATATTTCGTTAGTCTTCATATGCATCTCTACATTACAAGTCTATAAATCAATAGTTTCTAGATAATTTTTATTTTTTAATTTCTCCCTTAAAAAAAAAAGACTGAATAAACTTGAGTGGGAGCAGAATCCCCTCAGCAGTGACGCTAATTCACATTATGCAAAGAAGACTTAACGGAGGCCTGATACATTTTTTTTTCTCTTTTAAGTTAATTTTTGTACTTCCAAAAGAAAAAATATACCCATTTTTATTAAACTTTTTGCGTGTCTTCTTTTAATTCATTGCAAGTAAAGTACAGTTTTTATGATAAACGTCGGTTTTTGAGGATGAAAAAATATATGTTTAATGTGAAAATGTGTCATATCTTACTACTCCTTTGTAATAAATTAGTAACATGTTTATAATGGAAAAGAATATTGACTAAATTTAATTTATTAAATTATGAGTTTTATATTAAATTTTCAGTGAATTATGAAGGAAACAAAATCAAATTACTTCTGAAATTCTTCTGTTAAATTTGTCTGTAGAGTCAGAGATATATGTTTCAGAAACGAAAACACATGCTACATTTTTTATTACTAATCAAGAAAGTGAAAGTTTTCTGTAATATTAAGCTTTAAGATTTCAGAGTTGCATACTGGTTAACCTTTTTATTTGTCCGTTTAGGGCACCGGTGGCCTAGTGGTAAGGTTTCGGCTTTGGGACCGGAGGGTTCCAGGTTCGAAACCCGATTCCACCGAAGTTCTGCAGTGTATGGGGCCTATTGCACGTAAAATTATACGCAGTGGCCAAATGTCCTCCCGCTGGTGTGGTCCGGAAGTTTGGAGAGGGGGTGCCAGATCAGGTGTCGTCCTCGTATCTGACCGTGGTTCAAAATTTCGAGGTTTGTCCCAAACTAGCCCTCGTGTTGCTTCAAAACGGGACGTTAATATATCTAAACTAAGCAAAGTTGTCAGTTTATTATTTTAACAGGTGTTTTTCCGTTGTCTTTTGCGTACGCGAGGGGCTGCTGTGGCCTGGTGATAATGTTTCAGTTTCGGGGCTGAATGGTCCTAAATTTTTCAAAATGATCCTTGTGTCGCTTCAAAAGGGGAATGAACTATATTTAATTCAGAAACCAACAATTGTTAGTAAAAAGTCAAAGATTTTCATTCCTGTTCAAAAATTTCGTTAAAATACAATAAGTTACTATGTTAATTTTTTATTTGTTGCATCCATTACTTCATTTCCTCTTTTTTAAGGCACAGAGAACATTATCGAATGAAAAAAGGTGTTCGCTAATGAAACGGTAGCAAGTGGAAGAACGCATAAAATGTTCTTAGAATAATTGTATATGCCAAAGTGTTTGTCAAATATGATTTAATGACAAATTTTATACCAAAAGTTGAATCTGTTGATCATAATTTGGCATGTTATGCTTGTTTTAGAGAGTGGGAAGATGGATGTCGAAGACAACATGACATTACATCAGAATTGAAAACTTTTCTGGTCAGTCATAGACTTTCATTCAAGAATCTTTTATGAGACTATAATACTGCGTATGTCTACTTGTTTTGCGACTAGTCTTATAAATCACATCAGATCACAATGCAAGTTATTATGCTCCCCATACGTCACTGATAAGAAGGAAGCTATTCAATGAAAACGTATTTATTTCCCCTCAAGAATCAGCATCAATGGGTGAGATTCTGAGGATGGTTGCGTGATGAAGCGAGTTCCGATTCTTCTGTAATCACCCTCTTTTGGAAGGAAGCGGCGCTTGATGAGGGAACAGATAACACAAGTTAGTCTTCCGTAAAAACACATCTTTCCACGACTCTCTGAGGGTTCCTTTTTTTCCCTTCGTGTTCGTTTCCTGTGAAGATTCTGCTGCATTCAAAAAGAGGGGATTAAATGTCTCGTGTACTAACTTTTTATGGGAAATGCAGAAATAGAAGAATATTTACGTCATTCGTTTCTTCAACATTCGGAAATATACAGGGTGTTGATAAATTATTGTCGGTGTTTTCTGGCGTCATAATTTTTATTAAAGAATATTACGAAAAATATTATATTAGATATCCGCAAAGTAAAAAAAAAGCGTAATAAAAATACTTTTTGAGTTGTACTTTATGATTATGTAATAATATTAATCGTCATGTTCTTTAATTTAAAAAATTATGAGGTAAGAAAACCCTGACAATTTATGGGTATCCTGTACATCACCAAGATTTTTTTTAATGATTTCAGGGGTTTTTTTTATGACTGCAGTTTTTAAACTTCTCGTATGCAAAATATGGAAAGATAAAGTACAGATATGGTGAAAAATTCAACACCGAGATTTTGATGAATCTCTGCGTTTTTAACTCTGTGAGTCAAAAAATTATTTTTGAATTATATCTGTCTGCATATTTGTTTGTGAACACGATAACTGAAAAGTGCTACAAGCTAAATGGGTGAAATTTGGTATGTGGCATTTACCGAAATTTTATATTTCTATCAAATTCTGGACGAAATCCGTCTGTGAGAAGCGTATCTGTCCTAGCATGTGAACACGATAGCTCAAACATGCAACAAGCTTGACGCATGAAATTTTGTTTGTGGTTTTATTACTAGAACTGCCGATCTATATTTATTTATTTACAACCCGCCCCGGCCCAACCTACCCAAGAGTGTGTAAGGCCTTCCACAGGCCGGAGAGGAAACTGTAAATCTATATGAAATTTGGGATGAAAGCCGTTAATGGGTGTACTGTCCGTCTATCTGTCTATCCACGAGTCTATGAACATGACAGACAAAAATTGGATAAATGAAATTTGGTTTCTAGTCTTGAAACCAAAATTGCTGATCTGTATTTTTTTATTCCTTTATTCTTTCAAAACTATAGCGCACATTATTAAAGTAATATTGATAAACAATTATGTATTACACAATATAATTTTAATGTAATAAAAATAAAACAGCTATTTAGGTTTTATAAATATAATTTTAAATATGTATTTCACAATTTTTTTAATATAACAATAAAAATAAAATAGCTATCCAAGTTTAATAAATATAATTTTGAAGATGTATTACCCAACTATATTTAAGAATAAATATAGAGCCTTGGTAAAAATATGATTACTTTTCCTCGGTGTTTCTTTCTACTATCAACTGTTTGCTGATAGTCTTTTCTCTAGAATCAATTTCAGTTACGTTCGTTCCAAACCTGCAGTAAAAGATAACTTGGAAACAAACATTCCCCAAATGATCCTATACTACCAAGACATAAATTCCTTAAACTACTGCTCTCTTACCCAACCTCCGAGTCAGTGAAACCTATCTAAGGAGGAGAGGCTAGAGTTCCACTCCAGAAGATGATTTTAGCTGTCGGTCTCTTGGGAATGCACAGCAACAGCCCTTTCTGAAATTGAAGCACATCGCAACTACTGTGGAGAGGGAAACCCTCTCCCTGGGAAAGAAAAAAAGTATCCCTAAAGTCCTTGATCCACCCGTAATCACTATTCTCCTGGGAACCGCCTCTAACTATATCAGATCCCAATCAAGTCTCTTGGCTCGCGTTGCCTCCAAAACGGATCCAGAATTTCAAGAAGGTAAAGATGCCGTTTTTCTTCTTTAGTATTTGGAAGCCGTCGATAGAATTACGCCAAGGAGTATTTTGGCGAAAAAAAAACCTTTTTTTTTTGCATTTAGGAAACGTGACTTCTAAGAAAATAAAGTAGGGAAAGTATTCAGATAGTTTCAAATGGTATATGGACGAGAATAGCTTCTCCTCTGATCGCTCTTAAATGCTTACTGTTATCTTTGTTAGTTTCAACGTAAGATAATTGTGATCCGCATTTTTTCTTCTTCTTTGAACAAAGGTTGATGAAATAATACAGTGGCGAATCCAGGGAGGGGGCTATGGGGCTGCAGCCCCTCCCAGAGCAAAACCAGAATTCTTGATTTTATTTAAAATCACAACAGCTGTTTGTTCTTAATTCCCCTTTCTTAAAAAAATAATAAAAACATGACAACATTGCTTTCTGGCTTGACAGGCTCGAAACGTTTCATACTTTTCTAGTCATTCCACTTGAACTTGTAGCTTTGACAGGGTCGAAAACACTTTTTGACCACTTATTTCACTGTATTTTTTTATTAAATTATTGAAAGTATTGTAGTCTTCTTTATGATTCTTATTGACAGGTGAGTAAAGTCTGTAAATTTAAAGTGTTTTGGTTTCCATGAGGTTTGACATTCGCCATGACGATACGAAATTTTTATGACCTCAGCCCCTCCCAGACCCAAATCCTGGATTCGCCACTGAAATAATATATTTAAAGCTGCTTATGATTGTAGAACATATGATAATATTCAGTTACAAAGGAAAAATTGTGCGTACAGAATATAAGTGTATAAAATATAAGTTAAGCTATCTGTATTGGCATTCAGATATTTTAATGAAAATAGTGAAATAGGAACGGTGGCACACACATGCACTCGCACATTTACACACACGATAAACAATTTTAAAAATATAGTTCAATAATATAAAAGAATTTAGAACTTAATATATTGTTATTTTACAATGTAATATGGATATAAAATCATGCTATGAATTATTAGCACTTGCTACTTTATTTTGCATTAATCTGTTAACCCTAATGAAAATTATAGTTGTGGATATAAAATTTAAAAAATAGTTAAGCAACCTCAAGAAGTGTGCAAATGAGCAAACTTTATGAATAAATGATACAAAACTTTTAGTTAGCCTTCAAAAAGTTCAAAACTGCAATATCTTTTTTAAAGCTCACTCCATTAAGAGGGAAAATGTATGAATGCCTAATCTTATGTACCTCCTTATGTAAATACTTCTTATGTACCGAAA